>CBVK0100300281.1:0-13189 GCA_900067695.1 Picea abies
ATGATATATCACCTCCTGCAAGCCATCTGTATGATAGTGATGCCGCTTCCCTGGATTCTATTGAAGAGCATAATATTGTTAATCGTATGGAAGCATGATGGACCCTATTATACTCTGCTTTAATAAAGTTGTAATTATTCATGTCTATCGGGCCGACAATGGTGTCCCGACGGTTCGTGGGTGCCGTGCACTCCACTTTGTAAGTTTTGATCATGTCCTAGCTAAATTAGAATCTTTTTAGATTGAGTCTTCCGTAAAAGCTATGATGGGTCCCCATATGGCCGAGCCTCTAAGGGACGAGATAACAGCTGGCGTCCACCAGCTGCCCCATCTAGAATTTTTTGGAATTGCTTTTGACCGGCAGTTTCCCTTATACTCTTACCGACAACCTGCTCAAATTTGTATAAATAAAGGACCTCAGCTCTTAGTTATTCATTCGGAAGCTTGGAGAGTTTTGAGAAAGGTCTGAGTTTGAGTCGAGCAGTGCGTATGCTCTTTGCTTCTCTTGCCTTCGGGATCCTGAGACTGCAAATCAAAAGCACTGATCTCATTTGTAAAGAGTCATGTTCCGCATATGTGTGTGCCCTCTGGTTATATATTCTTTTTCATTTTTTCCAAAGAACAAAATAATCTTTTTATTCGAATAAAAACACCTTCTCTCATGGCACAATACAAAGTATAGGGACCAATGAGCATCATATTCATCAAGTTCCAAATTACCACATTCATCAAAAAAATATGAAGGGTCTCCCATACAAATAGCCCAAAAGGAAAACTATTGTAGTTCTACTAATAATTCTCTGATTTAAAGTTCTTTTACTAATATATTTTATAGATCCAAGATATAGTAAAATAAAATAAACCTAAGTTATTTAAAAACTTCAACTAAAATCAAACGCAAAACAAACAAAATATTTTGTAAAATAAAAATAAAAATAAAAAAAAACTTAATCAAAATATAAATAATTTTATTTTATTTATTTTATTTATTTTATTTATTTTATTTATTTTATTATAATTTACATATCCCAAACGGCCCTCTAAGTGCCACGACACCCTCTAGTCCACTTGTCCACCTCCTAAATCCCACTCGATCTGCAAAACATCCACCCACGGCCTCCTTTAAACCTTGTGATATGTTCCACAACACCCTACTTACCCTTAGGCTCTGATAGTGTATGGATCGGGCCCTCTAATTGATCCCTACCAGCCACTCAAAGTGCCACGCATTTACTCTCTGCGACCAGCAAAAATGAGGATGGATATTTCCTACCAAGTCAATAGTTTTTTTCCATTGCCATCCAAGTGTATAAAATATATTTTAATGGGGCTTTGGCCTTCTAGATCTAGGTACATCAAGACTTTTTTGTGGGATGGTAAGTGTCAATGAATAGCCTCCTATAAACCAATTGCACAATGTAATTACCATCCAATTAGTTAGGACCCCATTTCAAAGATTTATCTTTCTTAGATAAACAAGTTTCAGTTTTGAGTAGTTGCATGCTTAAAATCTCTCAAGGAAGTTTAATCTATGATAGAGTTTTATGACTTTAGTGTCCTTATAGATGACCTTGATTATGTTGGCCTATCATCTTTATCAAGTGATTTGTCAAATTTCATCTTGTTTGTGACCAAAAACCCTTCTTATTTGGATACTTATTTCATTAAAGCTATCTTCCTCAAAAACATCAGATTAAAGCACCTTGAGATTGATATACGATCTCTTATGGTTTATTTCCCAGGGTCTTTGTAGATTGTGCTGAAGTATTTGACAAATTCATCTGAAATACCTCTAAAATATCTGGTCACCATACCATTATGATTGTTGATTTTCCAAATAACATTAGTTGATTTCCTTTGAACTACATATCTATGGATAAAACTAGTGTTGGAATCCCCTTCTACAACCCACCTAACAAAAAAAATTGTCATCGTTTTTCCTCCTCCCATGCCATAAGACATTTTGTATCTTATTTAGAAGTTCCCACTCCTCCAATGCCTTAACCTGGAAATATTGAGAACTGTTGCATAGCACTATGTTCAAAGATAGGGTAAAAAGGTTTCCAATTTACTTGTATAATGCATTGAAATACCTCATAAATAGACCAATTGAGGTTGTATTTAGAACAATAAGGTGTCTTCAATATCTCATCTTAAAATTAAGTACATCTTAAAAAAAATAATGTTTTTATTTTTTCATTTTAGTTTATTAAATTTTATATTATGTTATGTATCTCATTCATAATAAATGGGTGATGCATTATTCTTGACATAAAATTAAATGTGGCCTTAGGATGTCACTTTTATTTGTTAATGTTTACAGTCGAGCATGATTAGATAATAAAATGTGCATAGTTAACAACTAAAATAGTTTAAAATTTTGAATTATAAAAATTAAATAAAATAGTTTAAGAAATTGAAACCACGATATGAGTCCTCTTCAATGAGTCTTTGGCATCTAAGTTGAATATAGTCACCATTAAGAGGTCTTGGGAATCATGGATGTGTCTTGGGTCCTTAATCATAGTCAAGGGAGGGAAACAATATCCCTCATCCCTAAATATTGCTTCTCGGACTCAAGTGCCATGGACAAGTCCTCGAGCCACCACATATGATGTTTATAGGGTCTCATACAACTCTAAAGGGGACATGGGTGCCATGACTAGGTTAGTTGTGAACCAAGAATGGATCTCAAGGTATAACCAAGTTCAAGGGAGGAAAAAAAGAGCCTTGTTCCCTAAATGAATCTTCTTAGTCTCAAGCACCATGAAAAAATACCTACAACCCATGAAGCTTCTTAGACTATAGCATTGAATGTGTCCTCTAACCACCACAAAGATGCTTGTAGGGTATATCTATCCTACTAGAGGTATCTCTAAAGGATATTTGTCATCAGAGTTGGATATGGATTCCATTAGGAGGTTTTGTGCACTGAGGATGGTCGTAAGGCATTGATCATGGTCAAGGAAGGAAAACAAGCACCTAAGGATATTCTTGAACCTTCTTAGGCTTAAGAACCTTTAATGAGTCCTCAAACCAACACATGAGTCCTTTGTAGGGGTTATTTACAAGCCTCCAAGTGATATATGGGAGCCATGAGTGGGTTTTGTGCACTAGAAATGGATCTTGATGACTAAAAATGGTCAAGGGGGGAAAGAGGGGTGTAATGCCTAATTGAACCTTCTCATCTCAATTGCCATGAATAACACCTAGAAACCACAACATGGTCCCTCGCTAGGGATTGTTTGGCCTAGGAGTTAGATGTGGGTGCCATTAAGAGGTTTTGTGCTCCATGGATGGGTCTTCATTCCTTAACCATGGTTGCAGTAGAGAAACAATAGCCTTGGGCCCTTAACCATGGTTAGGGGAGGGAAACAATAACCTCAAAACCAAGACATAGCTTCTCAATATTAAGTGACATTAACATGTCCTCATACCACCACACAAGACCATGGATGGGTTACATAGCCTTAACCATCGTCAGGGAATGAAAACAAATTCCTTATGATCTTATTGAAGCTTGTCCAACTCAAGAGCCTTAAAAAAATCCTCAAACCAACACACATGAACATTGTAGGAAAACTATATTCTATGTTGTAGGCAAACATTGTAGGAAAACTATATTCTACATTGTAGGCAAACTATATTCTACATCAAATGTTCAAACCCAACAATTGATAATCACCCATTTTCCCATTCATTACATATAGTCAAAGAAATAAACAAGATGCATGGTGCTTTGTTCTTACCATTTTCATTTCAATCATATCGTCTCTAACTACATTTTTTCATTCGATGGAGTGTAGGTACAACCGAACAGGTACCTATCAAACCTATCATCCTCAAGTGAGGGAATTTTTGGAGGGAGGGGGGGGCAGTGTTATGATGTCCAACACATCTAATAGGGTGAGGTCAACTAGAGGTGAAAAGGTCAGAAGAAAATTTTGTAGGCGCATGGAATTCTTTCATGATGAAGGAGGTTCATGTTCATATGGCAATGAGAGCATAGGTGACGTCGAGGTTCCTTTGAGGTACAAACATCTACTAAGACCATGGGTACCCAATGAACTTTCTCAGTTGGACACTAAATTTTGTGTCAATGAGAGGATTTATAGCATTTCTCCATTGTCCATACATGGTCTGGGCCTATTCTCCATGGATGGCACAAAGGTGAAATATGGAGGACTTGTTGAGTTGGTGGTGTATGTCAGACCATGCTACAACTATGGATATTGGTTGAGGTTGGTATGATATATGTCAAGTATGATGAGATATGCAGTCGTTGCAAATTACATACAGCTAAAAGACAATGATCACAATAAAGGAGTGATGGTGTATATTGATGCAAGGCCAAAGGCATCAGGCAATATTGTAGGGCTTATTAACAATAAAAGACCAGGGACAACAAGAAAGCAACCCAATTCTATATTTGAGGGGCGTGAAGGAAATCAAATATTTGTATGTGCAGTGAAAACTATACTTGCAGGGAAATATTTGTTGATCGATTATAATTTGAATCGAATCGATGGAAGCATTGCTATTATGAGGGTAAACATGTTCTACCATTATACCAAACCTGTAATTAATGTTTTCCTTTTTATATCTGAAACATACATTTTAATAGCTCGTGATTCTTAGATTATTTTCTTATAACATTATAAATTGTCATGCATTTTATAATGTGGCACAGTGACCATGGGAAGGCACCATCTAGCTCGGAGCAGGTATAACAGTGATTTTCATATCAATTCTTGCTTACAATAATTTAATTAACATGTTTATTTGTTGAAGTAGATGAGCACACCGTCGGAGTAGGATTGTCTGTGGAATGAAATATATTACTTTGTCAACCCAGTGGAAATAATTAGAAAGGCCTTGAAAAAGGAAAATTTGGAATACAAATTGGATAGGTCTAAGCCACTTACAAAGGAGGGAAAACAAATGATGGAAATTTTAAGACAGGATATAGAACACTATGGGGTAAGCGCAATTTATAAAAAAAAAAGACTATTTCAGACATATATTGATTTATGAAATTTTTGTTTGTTACCATTATATGAGCAATATTGTAACATTTTATTTCTATTGGAAATTTTCCATTCATTGATTGGGGAACAACCTGGTCATGAGGACGCTGCATGTAGCAGTGATGCATAAACCCCACAACATCCCACCATGAGCCACATACCTGTGAGGTTATTTGCCTCTTCGTTTGTGGCTTAGAGAACTGAAACTCCTGGGGCCCGTGAGACGCCCCCACCGCACACGCTAGACCTTGCTCATAAGGGTTTACAGGGAAAATCTCATGAGGATATTGGTTCTATGCAACCAAATCAACATTGTTATCTTGGGGCAACACATGTTAAAAACTCGGGAACACTCTCCATCAACTTGTTGGTGGAAGGAAACTTGGTTCCCTTGAAGATACAACAAATCCCGAGTATTTTTTAATATGTTAAATAGTTCCTACCATTTGATTGAAACCTACATATTTCATATTATTTTAATATAATTATCATATCATTTTTTAGGAAACAATATTTTTTATCGGACCTTGCACGACAAGGCTCTAGAGATATTCGGGCCCACCATTCACACACAGTGGAATGCCCAAAATAAATATTTGAAAAATAATCTTATATACCATATGGTTATCATGTTTGGTGATATATTCAACAAGTTTAAAACCACCTCAAGGGTCGATACATATTTGAAATATGTCAGATATCAATATAGGGTTCAATTGAAAAAGAACCCTAACTATGATCGTCCTCTGGCCATTCCCGAGAGGGAATGGAAGAATATATAGGAGAATGCTAAAGAGAGCGCATTGAGAAGCGAAGGGAATGCTGATGTTTTGGTATCATCGGACAGATACTTCCACATAGGCATGTGTTTTGCATGTGGAAGTAGTCGAAAATACTCTAGTATTGAGTTTACTTTAGTTAGAAGGGATTTCCTTGTTTATGCTTCCACTACATGTTTCGTTGAGTAACCTAGCTGTGATTTGATTCAGCAAATATATGTTGCTTAGAATTAACTGTCTGGTGCTAGGTTGAAGGAAAATATCGATAGGGAAGACACCACCTAGCCCTGGAAGGTATTATATGATATTTTGAATTGAATATGTTGAATTTTGTTTAGTTCTACTGAAAAAATCATGATATCTTATAACATACTTGAAACTTTTCGTAGGTTCCCTGTAACATCCCACTCTTTTGTGCACCCAATGTGACTTATTCTTGTGGACACTTGTGTGCAAATGATCTGGTTCATTATATGATTGATTGTTTCGATTATGGAGCATGATGATGTTTTTAGATTTGATGATATGTTATTTTATGATATTTATATCGACATGTGCTATTGACTGGTTTTCCTGAGTGTGCAGGACACTAGATGTTTGAGGATGTCGATGGCATCAATGGATCGCTCTGGACTCTGGATCGAGTCAGGGAGCAAACAGTTATGGTTTGAATTTTTTGGTATTACCTATTTGACATATGACTATATATTATGATGTTGATTGTTATCGCTGACACATTTCATTGATGGATGTAGGATGACGATAGCTTGCTAACCAGACTCACATTAGGAGTAAAGGGGTCACGCATAACAACTAGAGATATTGAGGGAGAGGTGCGGCAGTATCCCTACCACATCCTACTATCACTCACGTCGTGGCTTGAACTCTAGGTTAATTATTACCTAGTTCGAGAGGTCCATGATGTCATGAGGACAGACTGTGATAGTCGTTCACGATGATTCAAAGGGGCGTGCAATAAGGCAGGGTCCTTATTCCTTAGAGGCCCTTAGTCTCCCACAAATTTTTCTTGACTGAATTTTTCTTGTGGGAGTTGGGATACCCAACTCGAATAGAGGGTGGTCGCTCGACCTTGCGAGGCGAGATGGGAGCTAGTCTTATATGGTTTGTGTGCATGGCCCCTTTGCGGCTTAGGTTCTTAGGGGGAAAGAAGAGTACCCCTAACATTAGTTGGGAGGTACCGGTGAGGTCTTGGGATTAGCAAGAAGAAGCGAGGAGGCAACGAAGAAGTTTTCAAGCTGGAATCAATTTATACAAGAAATCGTTGAGTACGGTAATTAATATTCTTGTAGTTTTATTGTTTATTATGAATATGTAATGCGTAGTGAATAGGAAGTGAACATTTCATGTGGGTAATGCAAAAGTTGTAAGTTATGTACAATTTCCTGCCATGATTAATGAAGTGGATCGAACTCACCTTCCTAGGAATGTTACATTAGTAACAGAATTATATTTTATTGATGGATTTAATTTCATTCTAGAAATTTTCTCCTTGCTTATAACGCAAGCATGGATTTGAGCAATCTGTATGCATATTCATAGCGGTGGAACTCTCATTGAGATTTGCTTCGATAATAATTTATGTGCGTGAGGACCCTCTTAATTTGATGACTTCCCTCACCATCCCCAAACTCTGTATTTGACTTCCATCCAACTCATTGGGCCCTGTGTATCTTTGGCACTTGGTTGCAGCTCGGAATTCTTATTGCCCACCAGAGAATTTTGTGTTGGATATCCTTGGCGACTGGTTGCAACATGAGTTTCTTTTGCCTACCAGCGAAATTTTCATGGCGGATATCCTTATTAACCGTTAAATCCCTCGCGAAGCCTTTCATAACTGATCATAATTTCACCTGGGCTATGCGCGTTCATGAATGGATTGTTCCTTACAATCCGAATTTGGATTCTGGGGGAGAGGGAGGGGCGAGAACTGTGCACCCATCTCGGATCCGTGAGGTGAGTCAGTCGCGAAGCCTTTCATAACTGATCATAATTTCACCTGGGCTATGCGCGTTCATGAATGGATTGTTCCTTACAATCCGAATTTGGATTCTGGGGGAGAGGGAGGGGCGAGAACTGTGCACCCATCTCGGATCCGTGAGGTGAGTCAGTCGTGAATCCGTTCTCTTAGCTGGGTGAATCTGGTGTTATCTCTTTTCTTACATCTACCTCTCTCTCTGCTCACTCAGTCTGGACAGAACTCGCGTGTTCTTGGTGCGCCCTTCCTCTGCGACTTCCATCAACCCATGAGTCTCTCTTACTGTGGCGAATTTTCCATCAGAGTTTCCAACAACCCATGGAGTCTCTCACTGTGGCGATTTTCCATCGAAGGTTTCCAAAATTTGAGTTTCGTCTGGTGGAAACTCTGATGGCTAGTTACCATCTGAGTTTCGTCTGGTGGCTAGTTTCCATCTGAGTTTCCCCCAACGTTTTAATTCAGAGATATTTTCTCCCCTCGATTGATTGCGCCTTCACCTGTAGCTACCTTTCCTCCAGCATTTTTGTCTTTCCTGCGTTGTTACCCCCAGTAAATGTGTCATTCTTAGGGCGCTTTCCCTGGAGTGTTTCTCTTCGTCCAGAATTGGTGTTTTTCCTGCCAGCATTTCTTTGACACATGCACTTTCTTAATTAAAAGAAAAAAAGTATTTTTAACATCCACGAGGCTAAAAATAGTCTATGGGACAGATTGCTTTGATCCCCTGCGTTTTAATGGCACGAGCCAATCTTTATTTACTGACGACAATCACACTATTTCTACAACTGCCTATCTTTAATTTGTAAATCTAAGGCCCTGTTCACTAACTAACGCGACCGCTGGAAGCCCAATGCAAGATCCCTCCTTCAATCTTTTACAAGAGCATGTGAGTTAGTGGTGAATTCCTCCAATGCTTACTCCATATGGGGTCTACCTTTCAGTTCTTCTTACACCAAGTGTAGGGTATCTTGAATCCCTCTTTTACTGCTTGTTAATTTTTGGGTTCTTTAAATGGGAGGTGCAGGTAGCATTGGAATCTTGTAGTTGTACTAAGGCCTTAGTTTTTCCTCTCGTCTTAGTTAGATGGTGTTTAAATTTGAAGTTCCTTTCTTTGGATTACATAGGTGTGAATCCCTCTTTAAATCCTCTCGATGAAATTATGTCAACCTCGAGTTTGATTGGTTGTTAATTTAAGGACTTGATCTTCCCCTAAAAAGTTTCATATGTGGATATGAAGGTTAGTTTAAGAGTCATTGAACTCTTTAATCACAATTTACTAATGATTTTAAAAGAGTAGATGAGGTTAAAACTTTAGCTTCCCTTACTTCCTTGGTCTCTTTGGTACGGTTGAAAGCAAGTGATAATGAGAATCATAAGAATCCAAGAAAGGAGCACCACAGTCAACTGCTACTACAATACTTCCTCCTCCAGCATGGATATCGTTGAATGGAAACGTAAAGGTGCAGGGAAAAAGGGAAAGTTGTACATAGCCAAAATAATGCTGGCAGTTACGCCACAAAAATTAATTGAACTTATGCCATTAATTTGTTGAGGTTAAGAATAAAGTTCCATGCACGCAATTTAATAATGATATTTAAGTGATAGTATGTTTGGGTCTGAATTCGTTCCTCTAGCGCCATGTAATAAACATAATGTTTCTCTTACGCCTTGAATTATGATGTGGTAGATTACTTGCGCCTTGATTGTAATATTGATGTGCAACAAGTTGAGTAATTAGACTCTTTGTGTGCGTTGGAACGATACTAATATCGTTGGTTAGTTAGGAGACTTCTTGCCCACAACGAAATATTGATGTAAGATTGATTGATTAGACATGGGACTGCTTGCGCTATGAAAACTTGTTGATGTAGAATGGTTAAGGTTAGTGTCATGAACCCGTTGCTAATTTATTTGTGTCGTGCAATTATGTCAACTTATGACTGAATGGGTAACTAATTCTCTCTTGCGCCTTACTTGAGCTAACGTGTGATTGTTTTCGAGCATGTTTACTCTCGCACGCAGCAAATGTTTTGTGTCGTTGAATGACTGTTAGAAATTGGTATCAAGTGTGTCAAGATTAATGTTTACATCTAATTATAAGAATGATGATTACCTTGCCCCATATTATATTGATGTTTAGGATTGATGGACCTTATGAGATGTGTTGAATGTTTATGATTCTTATTGTTACGCGTCGATCATTAATGTAGAATGCAAGGATGTTGAACGGCTGATTATTAATGTTTCAATACATCGATATGAATGTCGTGGGTTATGGTGGTGTGTCAGCCTTGTGTCGTATTGATTACTAATTCCTTAATAATGTCTGTTATATTCTATGAATGACATGTAGGTGATGTTGCTATCTATTTCATGTTTCCTAACGCAGCATTAAAAGGAAAAAAAAAAATCGCTTGTTGTACGTTGCTTCGTTGTCGTAACAGCTTGGGTCGTTACACTCCCAAACACATCAAAAGCAACAAAGGCAAGATTAGATAAACATGGATAGCAAAAAATTGGCCAAGGTGGTTACTTGAGATTAAAATCTATAATTGTAAGTACCAAATACTTTATTCATATTATACAATATATCATCATACTTTATTCATATTATACAATATATCATCATGCAAATTTTATCTAATTGCAGTCAGTAAGCAAAAATCCATATTTTATGCCATGCGATGCAGGGGGATAAATTCAGTAGTGTCGCCATAAAAGAAGACTTGATGGTCGACTTCAAGGTCGACTTTGAAGCTATGGTGCAAAATCGATAAAGGAAGGGATCAAAGACACAATCTGACCCTTTGAATGAGTTGGTAAATAAAATGACAAGATTGGAATTGTTGATTACTTGTCCAATATATTAGGAATTGATTTTATCGATCAATTAATTATGTCTCTATTTCTTTTAAGCAGGCAAGCAACAACGGTTCATTTGACGGTGGTGGACGACAACACCATGATGATAGTGGTTCACAAACCCATTATCATAGTATGCATGTCTCTAAAATAAAATGTATAATATGATGATTATTGATATTTTCCTTACATGGTTGTCTACTTATAAAGTTTCTTGTTTCGATGACAAAGCATGTAGATGAGGGTGCTCATAGAAGAGAGGAATGAACGACAATCCAGCCAATGGTCATTTCCACTACTCCTCCAGGTAAAAAACATAGTAATGGTATTCGTACTAATGAAACATAGTTATGAATAATAACTTACCGTGTCCTTTTAATGTTTTTTGTTATTGTAGTGGATGCCCATGTAGTGCATCATCATCCACGTCGTACTACTAGAAGTAGTAGAATGATTGAGATGATCAACCATCACCTTCCAGCAGCAGAACAAGACCCAATAGTTGAAGGTCGGGATCGAGACAATCTTGATGATGATACACTCATGACTTTTATTAAAAATAAGAAACAAAAAAGAAGTGATTGTACATATTTTCAAGACAAATTTTATTCATATAAATTATTGACTATACATTTTTTTGTGTTGCTAGTTGTGTGTGGACCTTATATGTTTTGTATGCATGTAACTTCTTGATTTCATTTACCTTTAATTATTTTTTTCTACTTGTTATGAATGATTGGGTATGGGGAATTGAGAGTGATGTGAGGAGGGGAGAGGGACCAAACGAGCTTCCACATTCACGCGGTTGGTCCTGTTTAGTAGAGAATAAATTATTATCAAAACCAAGAGGAGCTCATTCATGAGGTATTCCCCTTTAGTATTTCTATAGCTTCATACATATTTAATTATTATCCAGTCATATAATGTTTAATTCTCTTTGTTAAATACAAGCTCATTGATGTATAGTTATTATTCAGTCATTTAACCTATTATTGGATTTTACAAATGCGAGTATAAAGGGCAGTCACCTCCATGATCCATAACACATTTCTGACAAGGTTTCTACTGCCCATGTTTTTCTATTGTTGCCTTGGTTGTTTTTGACGTGTCTAGGCTCCTACGAAAAACAACCAAGGAAAGACTAGAAAACATGGACAACACATGAATCTTCTCTAAGATTAATGGACAATTTAATGGCGAAGATTGGACATGGAACAAATTAATGGCAAAGATTGGACATGGAACAACCTAAACATGCTCTACTGGGAAATTGGCTTTATTTCAAGTTCTATGATGGAGGACCAGGTATGTTGTGTTTTTCGCAAATGTCATTTCTATAGTTGTAAGCAGAAAATAGGATGGTTTAAACAAATTTTTATATATGTATTTTCTATGTTAACAACAATATATTAATTGTTTATACAAGTTCATATTTTTTTGATATTCTACTGATTGTTTTTGCTTTTTGTAATGGCAGGAAAATCGAATTTTAATGACACTAATTCGTGATTTACTCAACCTATGTGAGGTCACCAAGGGATTAAAGGACAATAAAGTTGTAATTGCAAGTAACATCATTTATGTATAGCCTTATCATGTCAATGATTTGATACTTTTTACCTATTGAAGCATCAAGTATGTTTTTCTACACTTAGGCAAACAATGTTGATCTCTTATTTCTTTCTTATTTTCATTGTTCATACTTGGGTTTAATTATAGATCAATTGTGTTCCTCATCATTTGGTATTATAGCATGTGATTCAATCTTTCTTTCTCACTTGATTCTATTTCTTTATCTCAAATCCCACCCAACATTTAACAATATTGGGGTTTTGGGAGGTTCCATCCCACCCCACATGCCCTCTAGATCAAATTCGGTTCCTTTGGAGTATGCTCGCCCACCTATATCTTTCTTGGTTCAAACCTTAGATGAATCTATTCTTATGGATTATTATTTTTAGTGTCTAGTTCCTTGGATTAATGCCCACATAGACTACTTCATTTTCAGTAGCATTCCAAGTTTCTTTTGGAGGTCACCCTCCTGCCCAACATTGTATTGCAAATCTGGTCCAATATCTCCCTCACCTACTACTCTCTAGCAATATTTCTAGGTTTTTTTGAGGTTTCCCTCCCACCTCAACGTTCCCTCTTTCCAAATTTGGACATTTTTTCTCTTGCCATAACCAACTCTTTAGATTAGAGATCCCCTAGTTTAGTCTTCACATCCACTCAACAACACAATGCAATACACACACCTCTTTCACATAGTTCCTCCCCACAAAGAAGTTTCTTCAAATGAGGATCAATTGCCTTTCTCTAGCATTGTTTAGGATCTATATAGTACTCTAATAGATGCCCTATGATAATAGTCTAGTTTTCCCACCTCTCCATTCTAGATTAATACCCACCTTTCGTTACTTGAATATGGGAGCCAAATGTAGGGTGAATTGGTAGACTCGTGGATTAGTAGACTAATTATTGCTGAAATAATGTAACTGCAAAGTGTATTCTAATTATTATTGTTGTAT
>CBVK0100300282.1:0-13188 GCA_900067695.1 Picea abies
ACAAAAAGGAGGAATGAGATCGGTTGCAAAAAGAGTCCATTGAGGTGGTACAGAAGAATGGTGAGGGATAGAAAACAAAAAAACACCACGGGAAAAGTAGATGAAGTCATTGAATTAACTAGATAAGAGGAAAATGGATATGCCTCTGTCATTCCTATAAGCAATGAGAACCCCAAAACAGAAGAAAATTCTCGAAAAAAAAAACACCAGAAAAACAAGAGGCAGAGGTAAAAGAGAAAGAAAGTGGAAATAAGGATAGTTCTTCCCCAATGGATAATGATCTCCCTCCTTAGAGCGACAATGACACCTCATCGAGTAGTGATAAATCAAATGAATACCCTTTAGGTGGAGAATATTGAGAGGTATCACTACTTAATACAAAAGTGGAGAACACGAGTGAATTAGATAATGAGGATAATCAATATGGAGAAGATTTGAGAGAATAAGGTATTGAGAAAAAAACAAATAAGGAGTCACATAGTGGTAAGGAGAATAATAATGTAGAAGAAGAGGAGAACACTGAACATGGGAAAAAAGAAAACCTAAATGTTGATGCTAGCCTTGATCACTTAAATAGGAATGTAGCAGGAACCGACATGCCCCATACATGTATTCTAGGGAACTCACTAACTGCAGACAAAGGAACACGGGAGAAAATTTAGGGAAATACCTAGGAGAACATAGAGGTTGAGAAGAAACCTGACCAAGAAACAAAAATGTTTGATTAAGAGCCACCAATCAAAGAAGTTACCCAGGACCCAATATCTAAGCATTTATATACAACATGGGTATTGAGCAGTATGTTATCCTAAGTTGATCAACCTATTCCCAAACCAGTGGATGATGTGGCATACCTATATCTCTTTTCTCATTATAGGAATCCAAAATATATAGTGAAGAGAACTCATAAAAAGCGAAAGTTAATGATGGATAGTGAAGCGGTCCACACCACCGAGGAAGTAATAATTGACATAAAGAAGGCTAGATCAAGCTATCTTTACTCTATGGGTTTGGATATATCCCATGATTCTTATGAAAAAGAAGTGGTGGAGGAAAGGAAGTTAGAATAGGCCATGTCCAAAATTGATTCCCTCAGGCACTAAGTACAATACCATAAGGGATCCGTAGGAGCAGTGAAATGCAAAGAAGACTTGCTAGAGTTGCATGATAGTCATGAGAATATACAAAAAAATCTGATAGAAAGGGTTGTGGATCTTCATAAAGAATCCATGCTACTACAAATGACTGGAAAACAAGTGCAGAGATGGGTTGAGAAAGAAATTGGTACTCTGGAAAATTTGGAGTTTGTGTAGGAGATACAAGAGGAAAAGGGATCATAAGACCACAACATAGAGATGTTGTCAGACAAACAAATGGCTCAAATAAGGTCAGAGGCCAAGGATTGGGCCAAAATCATCGATGAACCCATGGACATAATAGATGAGGAGTGGTCTCAACGTAATTGAAGTTGGGACAAGATTAATCAAGCAATGACAGAACTTGAATTTCCTTCTTTCAGATCCCCTCTTGGTTTTTAGTCGATTAAGGAGATGGAGGATAAGTTGCAACTGTCGGTCGATGAAAAAAAGGAACATATTCAACAGATCAATGTGATGGAGAGAGGGAACATGCAAAAGCATGTGATCAGACATGTTAATATTATGCACCATATAGAACAGGTAGTCGAGTGCATGAAGAAGCACACTCTCTGATAGCACGAGAACAATCATGAGTTGGCTATGCCAATGGATTAGCACAAGTTCATGTTCATTGAGACATCCACTCGAATCTTCAAAGAGTGGTCTGATTATGTGGAAAAGCATTTGAGCCCAAAAATTCTCATATCACCCAAGTCATCTTGACTCAATTCTATGATTGTCTATTTTTAGTTGACTGTGTGGCAGTTTTTTGTTAAGTTGATTTTTTTTTATAAATAAAAGAATTCTAGAGATATGATAGACCTTTTTTTCATTTCATGTATTTTTTAGTTGTTATTTTTTTGGGAGAACTATTTTGACAATTAATGAAAAGGTTTGCTAGAGCCTGAAGTGTTTTCTTGGAATATAATTGGTGATCTACGTGAATAGTATGGATTGTTCTACTATGTGCCATCATGTGTGGATGTCTAGTAATCTTTTTATTAATCAAGTTGTCTTATGGAAATTGTTGCTTTACATCCAATTCTTGTTTCACGTTAATCTGCGTGTGAGTTGTTTTCTTTGATATATGATACATGTGTCTATATAAATATAGAATTATTTTTGTATCTCTAACATGTTCTAATTGATATGTCTCGCATGCACATATAGTTAATTTTATATAATTGTTCCTACGAATTATTTATAATGGGGCCATACATATAGCAATTGTTTGGTTACACATTAACATTGTTCTTTAAAATTTGTCTTTGAAGTTAATGGTGCTATCTCTTCTTACTCATTTAATGGTTCGTTGGATTAATTACTTTTAACCCTTTGGTGTGTCATATTACTCTAAAAAATTAAATATAAAAAGAAACAATCCCCAAAATAAATATGGTAACAGAAAGGAAGTAGTAAGATCTCAAAGCCAATTGAAACTCATCAGACCACCAATCCGAAGAATCACACTACCCCAAACAGAGAAGAGTCTAATTGGGCCTCATCTTTGGGTGTGATTCATAATGTTGATTTTAAAGGTATTTAGACCCCTCAATAGAATTGGTGCTAGAAGGAGGTTTGAATGAATGCATGGCTATTCAGAACATTTTTTCCAATAAAAAAATATCACAAACATCCTATAGATTCAAAATAGCCAACATGCATAGCTAGTCCTTCTCAAGAAAACCTTGTTATAGAAGGTACCCCCATCACCAGTGATTCATCACGTGTTGAAGATGATACATAACTTCACCCAGACATACCCTACGTGATCCCACATGAATAAATCAACGTGTTTGCCCAGACATACCCTACGTGATCCCACATGAATAAATCAACGTGTTTAGGAGGATTACCATAGATTATGATTGAAAAATTAGAGCATTGCCAATAGCTCCTTTCTTACCCCACAAGAAACAAAACCATAGACCAATTTTTAACACCCTTGATCACACTTTTGTCGATACAGTCAAGGATTTATAATATTTTTACTTGACTGAAATCAATCAACCTCTTAGTTTTATTCTTGAAAAAATGGTTGCTAGCCCACCAACAAGTACCTACTATGTGCATGATAATTTTGACTCTGAAGAAGTAGGTTCTGATTTGGAAGAATTTGAGGACGAGTCAGAAGACATGGGCGATAATAACGAAGACATCCCTGAGGGTAATGATCATCATGAAAATGATCAACCATGGTTGGCTAGGAATGCTCTGGCCATACCAGGACTATTGCACAAATTTCATAGGCACTGAGAGAAGCTTCTTCCAAAGTTTGATCCTGAAACATCTGGACAACTGGAAGACCATATTTTAAAATTTATACTTGTGATAATATTGATGATTGTACAACACGAAGATGTAGTATGTATAATTTTCTCTTACATCTTTGAGAACTCGTCCTCGACATGGTACTTCAACCTCCCAGTTGGTTCCATAAATAACTGGACAAAATTCCAGAAAAAATTCTTGGATAAATTCGTTGAAGAAACAACTACAGGAGCATTAATAGTAGAGATTTTTTTTGCCACCATGGGACCTAAGGAAAAGGTCAAATATTTTAATTAGATATTTACAAAAACCCTCAATAAATTTCAACCTAAATCTAAGAAAAGTCAAGCTATGAACTTTGAGGAGGCCAAAATTATCGAGTTCCAAATGAAAGGCTTCAAGGACAATCAAATCTCCTTAGCGAAGAAGGAAACTAATAGCCATATACCCGACCTCTAGGGAAATAAGCAGATTAGAACACCCAGAAGGACAATGCAAATATGGCGAGTCTACAAATAATTTTTAAACAATTATCCAATGAGATTGTAGACATGAAGAGGAACGCAGGTGAAGGTATGTCAAACCACAGGCCTTACAAACCTTTATTAAGAAAAACACCACCTTACAAAGATATTGAGCCTCCCCCAACCAAATTAAATTTTGACTTAGGTGAAGTAGCCTATGATTCCTTTTGCAATTATCATCAAGAAAACCATTCAGAGCAAGACTGCCCCCAATGGGTGAATTCCATGAACTTATTGGCCAATCATTTCTTGGATGGTGTTTCCCTTACTTATCAACCCAATGATCAAACATCGAATGCCATAGAAAATGAGGTTAGTGAACCTCTTGAGCAAACAACCATGGTGTTGTGGGATGTTAGTCACATGTCATCTTTTGATGGTCCCACTGAAGAGGAAGAACCACCTAAAATATTGGTAGTCCAAACAAGGATCAAAGGTCCTATCATAGAAAAGAAGCATATTATATAAAAAGCTCCAAAAAATCCCAAAAGAACCACTTTGTGGGCTCAGCTACACCTGATACTTAGTTCTATCCCAAAATTTCAGACTTTGAAAATGTCAAAACTAGAATATAACTTGGTACGGGATACAAAAAGATGAAAAAAAAATTATTCTGGTGCATCCTCAAATGTCATGCCTCTGTCAGTGTGTAAGAAGTTGAACACCATGCCCACCAATAGTAATACACATATCATCCAACTAGACAGAACAAAAGTTAAGGTAATCAGTGAACTGAAAGATGTTGTGATTCACATTTCCTCTAACCCTAAGTTTCACCAAGTCATTGATATCATCGTGGTCACTATTCTCGAAGCCTATGGGATGTTTTTAAGTTTGGGATGGTTCGAAAAAATACATGGTTACTTCAACACTGACTAGTTCCACTTATGGTTACTTCAACACTGACTAGTTCCACTTATGGTTACCACTGAAGGGGGATCCTAACATGATCATAATTGACAAGGAGAAATATTTGAAACATATTGTCACTGATTTGGAAGCCATGAATGAACCTTACTCTACACAATTTCCTATGTTAGGAAATTATTATTGCGACTCATACTTTGGAAATCTCTCACCTTACTTATCTAAATTATTGTTCTCACAAAAGTCAGAGTTGTCGCTTCGAAAACTCAGAAATAATTGAGAGATATAGTAATCTCAAATAGATCTTTCATGTTCAGATCTTAGAAGAAAAAAATGAAACCTCGAGTGTGGACCCTAACAAGAAAGTTCCAAACTTCACTTCTGAGATCTAGACCATGTTTTTTGATAGATCCAAATCCTAGGAAGGAGTTGGTGCGAGATGATTTTTTATTGACCTGGTAGGAAAACACAATTTATTATCATGTATATTAGAGTTTGAATGCACAAAAAATACCACTGAGTATGAGGCATTGGTTTAACGACTCAAGAAATCTATTGACCTAAACGTCAAGGAACTAGTTGTCTTCAGTGACTCGGAAATCATTGTCCAAGAGGTAAATAACACCATCCACTGCAATTATCCTCACTTAAGGAACTATCAGTAGGAATTTCATAGGTTGACATATAACTTTCTAGCATTTAACATCACAACCATCCCTCGAGAAAAGACTATACTTGTTGATTCTATGTCTACAACAACTTGAAGATTATCTCTCCTCGAATATTATGAGGCTTCTAGGTTTTCCATATAACTATTATACAAACCTTCCATCCCCGATAAAATCACCAACTAGAGGGTATTTGAAGTGGATGAACAAATTATATATTTCCTAACCAATGAAGAAAACTTTAGGGACTTAGCTATCGATGATGATATTTTCCAAGAGATACAAGTTGAGCATGGAAATGTGGGGCATAGTGAAGATAAATAAAATAGTACATCTCAACCCAAAATTTATACTATTCTCAATGGAGTAGTCAACCTTGAAAACCTTTTTGATTTATAAGATAAATTTAAAGGCCCCGAGAATGTCAAAACCATTAGTTCTTGTCTACTCTATGAAGTCATAAACCTAGGAACTATCGAAAATCCAAAAATATTAACCTCGAGAAATCATTGTCTCCTGAGGAAAAGAAGGATTACCTAAAGTTGTTTAGATAATATCAGGATGTTTTTTCCTGGTCCTACCAAGATTTGAAAATGTATTATACTAGGATAATTCAAGATACCATTCCCATTAAACCTAAGGTCAAGTCGTTCCAATTTTTTTTAAGGAAATTCCATTCTTCTCTAGAGCCCCTAATGTAGAAGGAGTTCAAAAATCTATTAGATGCTAATATAATATTTCAATTGAGATGTTATGCATAGGTAGCCAACCTAGTTTCCGAAAAAGAAGTCATGAAAAATTCGTTTATGTGTAAACTTTAGAAACTTGAATAGGGTTTCAAAAAATGATAACTACCATATTCCCCAATGGAACAACTCATGTAGATTGTGTTCAGATATGATATTTTCTCACTTTTGGATGGATTCATGGGATACAACTAGTTTTTGGTATCAGAAGAGGATAGATTGAAGACAACCTTTCAGACTAAATGGGGAACATTGACCTACAAACACATGTCATTTGGATTAATTAACGCGGGAGAAACCTTCCAAAGAGCCATGGATGTGGCCTTTAAAGGATTGATCAAGAAGTGTGTAGTGGTTTACTTAGATGATGTCACTATCTACTCCAACAATAGGGCATACCACATTACTCACCTCACCTAGATTTTTGAAAGGTGTTGGAAGTACAGGATCTCCTTGAACCCAAAAAAGACCATATTCATGGTAGAGAGGGAAAAATCCTATGTCATATTATTTCTAAATATGGAATCAATATTGACCCTGAACGAGTTAAGGAAATTTCACAGCTTCTTCTCCCTCGCAATAAAAAGGACACACAATCTTTCTTTGGGAATATTAATTTCATAAGGAAATTTACACCAGACTTTGCAGAAATAATTAAACCATTACAGAGGATGATACGAAAATGGGCAGAGTTCAAATGGAGTGAGGAAGGTAGATAGGAATTCAATATAATTAAAATCGTTATATCTCAATCCCCTATATTATGTAACCCCAATTTCATCAAATATTTCTTCTTCTACACTTTCACTTCAGATCAGTCCTTAGCTACGGTTCTTACTCAAAAGAAAGATGAGAACAATGAGGCTCCTATCTCATTCATGAGCACTAATATCCAAGGACTATAAATTAACTACCGGGCCATCAATAAAAAAGCATATGTTGTATATAAGTTAGTAAATATTTCTTCTTCTACACTTTCACTTCAGATCAGTCCTTAGCTACGGTTCTTACTCAAAAGAAAGATGAGAACAATGAGGCTCCTATCTCATTCATGAGCACTAATATCCAAGGACTATAAATTAACTACCGGGCCATCAATAAAAAAGCATATGTTGTATATAAGTTAGTAAAGCACTTTAGATCCTATATCTTGAAGAACCATACAAAGGTTATAGTGCCCCACCCAGTAGTAAGGTCACTTTTTACGCAACAGGAAATGGAAGAAAGGAGATGGATTTGGATGGATATCATCCAAGAATTCGATCTATATGTCAAACCTGCAAGGATAGTTATGGAACAATGGTTATGCAAATCGGTCGTAGTGTCCCAAGACATATTAGAATCATAAAATTTAGGTTGGGATAATGAGTTGTCTTTATGGTGTAGTGAAATATTGTACATTCCGCCCGGATAGGATTCTTAGTATGTTGACCTATCTTATTTCCTCCATCATGTCACTTGTCCTAAACATCTACAACACAAAGAGAGGAGAGCCCTTAGGTTAAAATATGTCCAGTGCCACCTCATAAATTTGTTGTTGTTTCATATGAACTATGGTGGTGTATTACTTAGATTCCTAGAGAAAGAAGATGCTGAAAAAGTATTAAACGAAATACATGATGTCCCTATAGGTGGAAATTTTGTAGGAAACACTATCGCTTATAAAATCTTAAGGGTGGGATATTATTGGCTGAATTTATTTTGAGACACACACACACACATATGTGAGGAAGTGAAAAGTTTTCCATTTAAGTTTTGGGAAAGAGAAGAAGGCCTCCATCCCATTACAACTGATAATCATTTACATACCTTTCAAGCAATGGGGAATAAATGTCATTGAAGAGATAAATCCAAACTCATCCAAATAGCACAAATTCCTATTGACTACTACTGATTACTTCACAAGGTGGTTAGAATCCATCCCTTTGACCCATATCAATGAGCAAGTAGTAATGCAATTTTTGGAACAACACATAATAACAAGGTTTGGGGTACCTTCCGTTCTTGTTTTTTATAGTGTATCATACTTTTATTCTACTTTTTTGACTGGTTTTTATTTATATAAGGGTATCATATTGAGATACTCTACTAACTATTAACCATAGGGGAATGACATTGTAGAGTCAACAAATAAAAAATTGGTAAGAATCCTCAAGAAAATAGTATTAGAAAATCACCAAAACTGGCACAATGCACTTCAAAATGCTCTATGGGATGACAGGGTAACTCCGAAGGAATCCCTAGGGAATTGTCCTTATTTCCTGGTGTACGGAAAAAAAGTTATCCTACCAACTAATATATATCTCCCATCGCTACATCTTTCTCATTCCTATAGGGGACAACCCTCATCAAGCATACAACAAAGAATAGATACACTTTTAATGATTGAGGAGGAAAGAGAATGAGCAAGGAGGAAGTTTGTGGCTCACCAATAGGCAGTTAAAAATGGTTTGATAATCACAAGGTCGGTGACAAAAAATTTGAAGTAGGAGATTTAGTCCTAAAGTGGGATAAAATAAACAACCCAAAAGGGAAACACTCAAAGTTCAAAAGTCTATGGCTTGGACCTTTCCAAATTTATGAGAATATTGGGGTAGGCACATACCGACTGCAAAATATTATGGGCGAGCTTGAGGCTCTCCCTGTTAATGGCCAAGCCCCAAAATGTTTATTTTCATAGATTCCTTCTCAAGTAGTATAGTGTACCATAGTTTAAGTGTTTTGATTTACTTTTAGTTTGTTTACTTTAGATAGAATGGTATGTTTGTAGTTTTTTATTTTCATTTTCATTTGAGTTACTCCCCTTGTTTTTCTAATTTTGATGTTTGGGATAATTTTTGGGGAAGGGTTCTTCTCTCATCCTATGGAGAGATTTGGAAAACCCATTTTATGGTCTTAACTTTCCATCACTAGAGGTACATAAGGGGTTTTCATTCAATAAAATCTTTCAAAACACAAATAACTCACATCTACGTATGTGTATCACCCAATGAGTAATTGAGTTATCTATCTTGTGGTAAGGAAACATTGAAGGGAAAAATGGTTAGAAGGAGAGTATCACCTATACCCATGGATGGAGGAGGGAAGGACTTCATTTCTTGTATTGAAGACAATAAAAAGAATTTGTTGTTGGATCTGACTCTCTAAGAAACAAATATCCTCCTCCCTAGCTATTTCTTGTCACATGTGCAATAAATTATAAATGTAAATAATAGGCAAAGAAACTTCATGATAATCCAGCATGTGAAATCGAGGAGGGTATGTAGATATCTCCACCAGAACTATGGATGCTTGTTGGAAGTAGAGAAAGGTATGTGATATCGAGGTGACTCCATCGAAGGTATGGATGCTTGTTGGTAGTGGAGCAACACCATGAGGAGGTTCCAACTTTAAATAATTTAGATGTGTATTATCTTCCTATTGGTCATGCTTTCCAACCCACCTCTTGTCTAATGGAATATAGGGTATTGGGTCAACTGAAAGGAGGCATGAAATTAGTTGGATCCCCATAAGTAGACAATGTTGAATGGTTCCCAATCCATATGTATACATATTTATGAATAATATACGGGTCACTATATTGAATTGAAATTCATTCCCCAAAGTGTCTCACTAATCCAAGTAAGGTGGGATACAAATATGTTGGTTTCACCTAGTGAATCACCATTTGTTGATCCCTCAACACACCCCCAAAATTCCTGAAATTTCAGGGTACCACTTTCATTTTTTATTAAGATAATTGTTTCTTCCCCTGGTCTAAGATTTTTCATTCCCTTTGAAATTTCATGGTTTTCAGTCTAAACTTCCTTGTCTCCAATTGATTAAAACTATGTTGTATGCCCTTCCAAAAAAAAAAAAAAATCATCTCCCAAGCAATTGGCCTAAGGAAAAAAAACAAAAATCCTTGAAAATTTAAATAAATCATTCATTAGGTGAGTTCAACCAATGAGGTAATTAGATCGAATGAATGGAGGAATTATGAACAACCAAAATGATAGGTATCTCATATCTACCCGATGCTCGACATATGCGTCGACGTCGAGCATCTTCCATAGCCCGTAGCATAGTATCCAAACTTTCTGGTCACGTCGTCTGATTCAATCATTGTCCTACTTATGAGCACGAAGTGCGGAACAAACCAAGGCCCCATGAATTTCCCACCATCTGATCCAAAGAGGTTTTAGTTTGAGTCATTCATATGCATCAAGATGGAAACACACTCATGAAATCAATGATGCCATAGGTACGGCATGTTGCAACCATATTTCTGCCACGTCACCACTCATATGATCATAATCGGAGAAGAAATAATCTCTTCTCTGCCATGACATAATCCTAGTGGCACTGCCACATCATATTTTGTACTCCCAATCTTATCTTTCCATGTCACACCTCAAACTTAGCATTGTCGGTCATGGATGATGTCTTTGAAGTAGGTATATTTTTTAAGCGGGCTTTATATTCTTCCCAATACCAATGATCTTGTTGAATGTTAGGTTGATTCGACACAATTCTGAATGTCACATGTTCCTATTCACCTAATGGATGACTGCGTTTTCTCCTGAGAGCTCTGTGATTGTTCTATTAGAAGTGAGGATCAAGCTACTCCATTGGATGGGTGACCAACTACTCCGCATTCCATGCACATTGGTTTCACTTGATATCCAACGAATGAAAAGATCATAAGCAGTAGGAACCATCCAATTATGGGGGTGGAAATATCACAATTGTCATCTCAACACTAGTATCTAGTACTAAACCATGTGGCCTCATCCCCAAGCATGTCAAGTCACACATCTAAGCCAGTAAGATTGCACCATGCGTATTTTTTCTCATGTTGGATCTACACGTCAGCATCGCTATCACCTAATGCCCGAATAATCTACACTTAATCTTTGTTATCTAATAAAAAAGGGCAGACCAATCTTGATCATCGATTTCAAACTTTGCTCCTCGGTTACGCCAGTTATAGTGGGACCCTCAACACATCAGTCACAAAACTTTTCCAACTAGGTATAGACACATGTACCTATGATCCCCATGCTAGTATCACCACATCACCCTCCACACATTTCCCTAATGTCACAAATGAGCGACCCAACATTGTGATTAGCGAAAAGTTACTATGCCATATCCCCAGGACCTTGATAGAATCAAAATGCCACATTAAGACCACATTAGTTAGTTGCCATCACATCGACACATCAACTTGGCCAATGGAGGTCAGTGAGTTTGTACTCCTACATTTAAACACCATTGATCCTCAAATATCAACTTGTTACATAACAATCGAATGTATTAAACTCGTACTTCACTCACATATTATTTTATTGTTTTATTTTTGTTGGTTGAACAAATGTTTTCCTCTCTTTCTTGATAAAAAATCAGTGATATCGAGCCTTCTCTAATAGACCATTACCTGGACATTGATAGAGTTTGGAAAATTTATAAAGGTAAGTGACATTGCACATGTATGCATGGTAGTTTTCTCAGCAAGGTATGTGAAAATTCAAGCTCTATAATTTTTTATTGCATCATGTTGCAATCGCTAATCATCACTATTTGGATGCAGGTGAAATGGCCCCAAAGAATACTCCTACGCAGATGACTCCAAGGAAGCCCAAAACTATCTTTAGTTGTTCTGTAGAAAGTTTGGATGTTGTGTTGAAATCACTAGAAGACGCCAGGACTCCGAAAGGAACTGCACCGTTGATAATCATACCCCTAAAGAAGGATTCAAATATTGTTCCTCTATACTACGACATTGATACATGTGCGATGAGAGGAACCTCTACCTAGGTACAAATCCCTTCTTGGAATGATTTCTATTGGAAAATAATTAAAGGGGAGTATTTGGAGTCTGCTTCACATAGTGATCATTTTCTTAGGGAGGTAGATGATGAGTTCATCACAAAAATTAAGTGGGATATGCTTCATTTGGTTGTTTCCAAAGCACCCATGAGTGGGTGATTAACCATACCAAGGCTAAATACTGCAAAACCATTGATGATCAAGAGCAGGGTATAGGGTCTTTCCTCCCACAGGACATGGATCAATGTTACAAACTCCCATAACCAGATGAATTCCTCACCAAGTATTTTGTAACTATTTTCTATGATAAGTACAAGACCAACAAGGTATTAAACAACTGGTGGAAGGAGGATATGGAATTCACTAGGAGATATGGGGAAGGTATTCCATTTCAAATTTGAGGGATCCATATATGTATGCGATGATCCTATTATGCAGATTATACAATGAAATAAATTTCTCTCATTTCTCTGATTGTAACAACCCTCCAATAATTGATCATCAATGAGTAATCAATTACAAACAAAGTATATATATTCAATATGTTAATATGTTAATCATAGGGTAACTTACAAATGCACAAAACTATTTTAAACATTATGAATCATTTAAATATCACTTACACAAAAATACAAATTCATCTCATCAAGAAACTACTTAATGATTTAACATTAATTCCAAGGATTATATCTAGTGATGCAATATGGTGTATATGTGTATTCATCTTATCTACCTTACTTAATATTGCACAACTTGTGCACAAATTTTAATTATATCAATTGCGCATGTCATAATTTAAACTCCAATAAAATTATTATGTCGCTAAACTTTACTTGCAATTTGACCATATTTCCACACAATACCAATATCCTACCCGAGCTCTTCGATAACATAAAAAATACTTGATCCTCCTCATAAATACAATTGAGAATACAACCAATATCAGAAAACTTGTGTTACAATTTATTATTATTATTATTGGAGATAAGTTAAATATGCATGGCAACGCTGGTTGTAATTTTCTATTTCATTAGATATATTTTCACTTCGATTTTTTTTATACTAGCACTACACATTTGAAAAGATAATCTATTCTGGTTTTAAATTATTACAATCCCATTAATTCATAATAGTTAATATATATATATATATATATATATAT
>CBVK0100300283.1:0-13187 GCA_900067695.1 Picea abies
AATTACAACTAATGGCCTAAAGCCGACATAAATAAAATAACATTACTAATCTAATATGCCCTAATTGAGTGGTAATGAGCCAATATTAGGGCTTAACATCGGTCAAACCTTTTATTGGGGTTTCGCCATTTTTGATGTCACCATGCACATGCCTACGGAATCCTCAATCCTCCAATCCCCGATTCTCCATTGAAGGAAATAAATGGTCCAGATGCGATCTTGACTCAACGGTTGCGATTGAATCACAATATCGCGTTTCATGATTTCGGGGTTTCTATTGCAGTGTGTTCTTGCCTTTTTGAATTCGCGATCCCCAAAATTCCGATACGAGCTGCAATCAATGATCTTGATCCTTTCTGGATTTGACGGTCCAGATTCAATCAGGATTTCTTTCATCGCTATTTCACAATGTGCAAATCCCTTGTCACCGGGATCTCTGATTTCCCGACGACGCCCGATCCTTTGCCACGCGTCCTTCCAGATGGACGGCTTTGATCTTTCGAGGTGGCCCACACACTATCTTTCGTATCGAGAAATTGCATTTCACGATTTCAGGGTTTCTGATGCCCTTGTTCACGGGAATCACGAAACCCCGATTCTTGATTCTCCGATACGGGCTGTGATCAACGGTTCAGAACACTTCTTATCCAACGACTGTGATTACATCATGAAATCGCATATCGCGATTTTGGGATTTTCGTTGTCATTGTTCACGAGACTCGTGAAACTCCGATTCCCGATTCTTCGATGAAAAGAATCAACAGTCCAGATCTTCATGCTTTCTTTAATGGCTGCGATCAAGTTGTGAAATCGCATATCACGATTTCAGAGTTTTCATTGTCGAATGAATTTGACATTTCAAAGTCTCGATCCCTGATTCTCCGATGACTTATCTCCCTCGCATCTTTTGCAGATCTGACGGATGTCGGGTATCCGCTTCCAATCTGACGGTGCAGATCACTTCTTCTGCACGCCAACTCCTGCGCTTAACATCTGCGCAACTTCTCCTGATCCAACAGCTATCGGGATTTCCGAGTGAGATCCGATGGCTCTTGGTCTCTTTCCTGTGCTTCTTGCACGTATAAGAACGTTATGCCTCCTCGAATCCTTAAAGGATTCTGACGTCTGCGTGCGATCATTCACCTCTCTGAACTTTGTCTTTTGTTTTCCTGTCATCCTGTAAAAACATGCCAACAATCCTTTGTACATTCTTCCTGTACACATGCCATATTCAGTGCTGTACTTGCCATCAATGACAAGCATATGCGACCTGTTAAACATTTCCAGCATACCAAAGGATTGATTGATTGATGTCAAATATAATAAGTATTTTCCTTTATGAGAATGGATATATGTCAAGTGGAATCATAGTCATATGATGTCATGCATAGTTGAAGATATATTGATGTGGTTCTTGATATGATACATAGATGAATATGAATCAATGAGTTGTCATTGACATGATGCATTGTTGCATTAATGTAAAGATGAATCGTTATGGTTGATAAGATGCACAAAAGGATGAACTCCAAAGTGGTCCCCTTATGGTGAAGTCACTCACGGGAAGATGCTTTACGGTTGAGTTATCCTTGAAGTATGGGTCGAGTACCCATGCTTGATTGTGGCATAATGAGATGAAGATAAATGAATTTGTAAGTGAAACTGTCCTAGATGGATAGTTCTTGTCATCCCATTTCCGGTGGTATGTGGAATGTCACATAAATCCTCATGGTTTGAGAGTTATGGCCTTACGAAGATGGAGGACCCTCATATGTAGGAATGAAGCCCCAAAAGGTCAAGAAGTCAAAGAGATTGAAAAAAATAAATTATTATTTAAGTGATAAATTGAAGTGACAAGGTCAAGGAGGATTATTTAAATAATAAAGTGAAGTAACAAAATCAAAGAAGATTATTTAAATGACAAAGTAAGGTGGAAAAATCAATGAGGAATATTTAAATGATAAAGTAACAGAGAACTTTCTAATTATGGAAAGTGGTTAATCCTAAAATGAGGAAAATAGGTTAAGTGACCTAGAAATGGGTTAAGTGACCTAGAAGATGAAGAGTATAAATTAGAGGCTAGGGTCTCTTGTGAAAGTGTATCTCTTGTGTATCTTTTGAGCATGTATTGAAGATCTATTCAGAGAGAGAGAAAGTATGGAGGATCTCATGGATGCATCAAAGTTTCGGCAAGTCTGAGGTCTTGACGATGAAAGTTTCAGAAGTTCAAAAACCCTAGTTTATGAGGTGTACGTTGGATGACAATGTATTAGGGTGTGTACATACTGAGTTATATGTGGGATGTCCGTGTATTAGGGTGCGTATGTATGTGGGCTGGAGTGTATTAGGGTGCGTACATGTTGGCAAAACCATGGAAAATTGAAGAGATCAAGATGTAGAGGTTCTAGATTATGAGATCAAGCTCCCAGAAAGGTCTATAGTGCTCATATACATCAGATCTATCCATTGGTTCAAAAGGTATGGTCACATAATTTTCTTTATAGATACTCTTGTTGTTGTGTGGTGAATGCTTAAGGCATTCATCGTATGGCTGTTGTGATGTGGTTTGTGTTGGTTGATGGAGTGAGAAACACTCTTATGATTTAGTACTGATATGATGGCTATGGTATACTAGTGGTTTACACATGTTTAAGTAGCATTCATATTGTATGATTGATAAGCATGATTAGGCTATTAGAGATCTTGGATGTGTTGTGACTGGATGTGGGTCAGATTGCATAGTGAGAGACTAAAGAGAATGTGATTGTAGGTTGCTCTTGTAGAGTTGTACTCTATTAAGTTGTTGTTGATAAACCCCAATGATTGAAGTACGTAATAAAATGAAAATTGTATATACATTTTGTGTTCTTTGTTTTCCTTGTGGTGATGATTTGTTGATGATATATTGCTGATATTTGTTGCTGATATATGTTCTCACTTAACTGATTATAAATGACAAAAATAAGTAATGAGTAAATGGTGATTGATAACTAATAAGTTTTTTGAAGTGGAAGTTTTGAGAAAAATATCCCCACACTCATTCACCCCCCCCCTCTAAGTGTGGTGGGTGTGTCTAACAATTGGTATCAGAGCGGGCCTTCACTATAAGCCTTAACAAGCTTGGAGGAGATCTATGGAAACAAAAATGGATGATGAAGTTACAATCCTTGATGAGGAAAACTATTCCACTTGGAGAATAGAGATGATAGTACATTTGAAGGAAATGGGAAGTGTTATTTGGAAGGAAGCCATTGCTGGATGAGTTTCCTTGAAGAACAAGTCAAAGTGTGCAGCTCAAAGGGAAAGAAAGAAGAATGATGCATTAGCTCTCAAGACCATTCTTAGTGGAATCTCAAGTCCTATCAAAGAGAGCATGGGACAATGCACTTCCACCAAGGATCTATGGCTAAATATAGAGGAGACATATCAAAGCAAGAAGTAATATATTTAAGACCACTCCATCAAGATCATTAAAGGTAAAGAATCTCCAAAATTTCTTGATTGCATTATTTCTAGATGTGAGCTTGAAATAATTTCAAATGAAGACAAAGAATCATGTGATGATGTTGGCACAAAAGAAGATCTTGAAATCATTTCAAATAAAGACAAAATCATGTGATGATGTTGACATAAAAAAGATGTTGAAGACATTTCTAATGAAGACAAAAAATCATGTGATGATGTTGGAAAAAATGAAGATCTTGAAGATATTTCAAATGAAGGTAATGAATCCTTAAATACCCCTGATTGCAATAATTCAAAGAGTGATGATTTTGAATATTTCTCTACAAGTGAAGAAGACAATCTAGAAATAGTTTGTGTAGAGTTTGATGGTAGTTATCCCATGGAAAGGATAGAAGAATATCTATTAGAACTTCAAAATAAAGTTGAAGATGGTTTATATGAATATATCAATGAGAATTATTATATAGACTATAGCTATCTTTCGGATAACACTAAGAAGTTTCTTAGGAGAAGTAAAAGGCACATCTTGAAGTTAAGGGAAATTCTCAAGTAACAAGAAGAGAGTAATATGAATCATTTAGAAGAAAAGGAAGAAGATATCACAAGACTAAATAATGAAAAAGAATATAATAAGGTAGATGATGAGATTAGAAAATGTTTTGAAACTATTTTCCATCTCAAGACCCAAATTGAAGAGGCCAAAATGGTAGAGGAACTATTGAAGAATCAAATAAATGAGAAGGAAGAGTCATGTCATAAGCTTGAAGTTGAAGTTGTTTATCTTAGAAAGAAAGTAGAGAAGTCAAATAAATTCTTTAATAGATCACAAATATTGAATGAGATGTTGGAAAGTCAAAGATCACCATATGATAAATCAGGTCTTGGATACAAGGGAGAAGGTACACATGCTGAAGCAAGCACCTCAAAGAAGCATGAGGTAAGTCCCTCAAAGGATGAAGACAATTTTGCAAATCAACCATATACACAAGGCAAGGAAAGTATCAAAAGAACAAAACAAGGATGACTTCAATAAGCCATCCTTACACCTCAAAGAATATGGACACCAAAGCAAAGGTATGAAAGAATTTTTCATGCTCAATGTTATTCATGTAATTAATATGGTCACAAAGCTTTGGAGTGCAGATCTTATGCAAGGAGAAATGAAAGAAGAGTTCATAACACCATAAGGTGTTGGAGATGTGATCAAGTAGGACACATTTCTGTTCACTGTAACACCATTAGATTCTACAGTTGTAGTGGATTTGGCCACAAATCCCAAGATTGTTGGAACACAAGAAGAAATTTCATGATGAGGAATTCACATAACATGACTAGAAGAAGGAATGAAGTAAGGAAGGGATACATATTTGAAAAGATGGAAGCTTAGAGCTCAAGTTATGAGAAGCAGGGACACCTTCAGAAGTGGGTGAAGAAGACTGAACAACCAGAGCAGAATGGAAGCCTTGAAGGAAGCTCAAGTGTGTCATCTACTAAAGAATACGCAGGTGATAGTGGTAAAAATCATGTACACACACATGCTGACCTTGAATAGGTCGCGTACATACACGATCTGTCTGTGAAGAAATCCACGTATATGTGGTAAATACTTGGAAAAAGGGAAATGTGTTGGCACAGGGGTAGACCCAGGGTTCAATGCTTCAAAAACGCACCAACAAAACCCTAACTACCAGCCCTTTCAGCAACACTTGCGAAGCAGATGAAGTCTCACCTGAGGTAGAGGCAGGGGTGGTTGTAGGACTCAAGTGTCTGCAACCTTAGCTGGGACACAAATTTGTGATTCTAACACTTAGAAAACACTTTAGTATAGATCATTCATTAGTATTTAACCCTGATGGAACTCCACAGATGGCACAGAGCATCGCAACATTCAGTTATATCTAGGTTAAATTAGCACTTAGCAACAACAAAATAAGTCTAGCACTCAACACTTTCATATATGCCAGATCTACATCCATACATCTAAGAAGCACAAATCAAAGTAGATCTATCTAAGCATATCATAGAAAAGCACATAGCATAATCATATCAAATCATAATACATGGAAAGAGACAAACACATTAGGTCGAGGCACTGAGCACAATAGACAGGTTTACCGTGGTTCACCCCCACCCTGGGGATACATCCACAAAGTATTCTTCTTCTTTATTAGCTTTGGTCAATCTGATTACAACACAAAGCTCAAACTTGTACTCCAAATAGGACAGGAGATCTGCGCGCACCTCGCCAGATTCTCCTTCCCCCAATAGATCTAGCACAAAGCCTTCTTACAATTCATGCACTCAACACTTATAGCACTTTCACTCATCACTGCAAGTCGTTCACACAGTATACACAAAGCCTTTACTAGCACTTAGATTATCTTTGTCTCATACATTGACTATCTACTTATTTATACTTTACAAAATAGTCCTAAACATGGGTAAACCCATGGGCTAACATCCCATACCCATTACATTATCCCCAAAAACCCAAAAAGAATCCAAGAAATGGGTCTAGCTTCCACTATCTCCATTTCGCATTGCGCTCCATCTTTGACAAGCTGTTGAAGTTCCAAAAAGGGTCAAATATGACCAAGTGTTTCCTGAAACTTGGTCAAGAGCTAACATGCCCCCAACACTCACCTGTGATTCATCCTAAGTCACTTAGATCTGGGTAAAGTTGCCTCAAAGGTCTCAAGCTTGGCTTGAGTTGCTTCGACTTGTCTCTATGCTACTGCTTCCTACTCAGCGAACTCCTGAACAACCACTTCACTGATAGGCCCTTCCAATTGTTTTTCAAATGTAAAAACTACTTGTTCCAGTAGTGTTCCTTGGCCTTCGATTTCTTCAAACAGTATATAGGCCTCCTCCTGTTTCAGCTGGAGTTTCTAGGTGACTTCCATCACTTTGTTTTGCATGGTAAGAACAAGTTATTGGGCAATTCACTGTTCCTAGGATCTCTTCATCCTCTTGATAGGTGACAGGAGCTTGAGATATGCGTGTACTGTATCTACGTGCTACTTTGCTTCCTGGAGTTGGGACTCTAGTTTCTTCAACTCTGGGTCTTCAGATAGTTGCTCATATATCTACGTGCTTTTGTTACTTAGTTGTTTTCATTCTACAACAAGTTTTATAATCCTATCAACTGCACTTTGAGCATCCAATTCTCGTTGGTTGCACACTTCTTGCAGAGTTTGTGGTATGGTATGAAGCTCTAATTCCATGACCCTTTGTTGAAGCTATTGAATAACTTCAACCAGCTTCATCACTTGATGCTCTATGGGCTCTTTGGCCTTCTTCTCTAAGCCATTCATAGAGAGAAATGATCTATTGACTACTTCTTCAATTCTGATTTGCTTCACGAGAAGCTACTCTTTCTCTTTTTGGACCTGTGCTCGGTATTCTTCAAATTTTGCTTGGAGAGCATTCTTCTCTTGTTGCGTTACTTGACATTGCTCAATAATTTCTTCCTGTGCCTTCTTGAGGGCTTGGGTGGCCTGCACTTTTTCTTCCTCATCACGTCAAAGGTGTACTTCGACTATATCATCAATCTTGCGGAGTTGGACTAATTCATCTCCTTCTTTTGCTGTTTCTTCTGGTAGAGGCATAGTAGAGATTGCTCGGCTAGACTGGAGTGTCTGCTGTACTCCTTGGAGTGCAATCTCAATCTGGCTATACATTTGTTCCTGCTTCTCTATTATTTCCTTTGAAGCATCATTGACCACTGCAACAATGAAATCAAAGTCATCCAATATGAGGGCAGTTCACATCTTAGTTATAGGGGTTCTTGGTTTCTTTCTAGAGGAAGACTTTAGAGGTGAAACCTTTCTTTTCTTGGATGAGTCTGATTCATCCCTGTGTGGTGGTACTTCAAATTTCTATTGCTCAGGTTCTGCACCTTCTTCGTCATCACCTTCTTCATCCGGAGTAATGGAATACGTCCTTATAGATCTGCTATCTATATCCTGAACCTCTTCGGGATTCTTCGTCTCCTTTGTCTTCTTTTTTCTACTGGGCCTAGGTGTATCTTGTGTAGCTTTTGGGCTGTTGATGTCTGAAATTTTTGAGGGGTCTGCTGAAATAAGGAGGTCCACTGACCACTCCTTGGTGATCTCTTCCAGGTCTTCTTCTGTCAACTTATAGTAGGATTGGAGCTGTTCTTGGTGCTCATCAATGCGTGGGGTTAGGTATATAAAATGACGGTCCACGCTGAACTTTATAAGAGGTCAGAACCTCTGTAAAGTGTTCAAGTTTATGCAAATTTCACTCCTTATGGCTTCTTTTAGTTGATTATAATATATGTGGAAAACAACATTCAATTACCATTGCTTGCTCATGTCGTTAGAGTACCACAAGGTAGTGAACTTTGCAGCTAGTGGCTCAAAAGGGTCAAGGTTCAAGAAAGTTGTGCCTTCTGGTAGCTCCCATGCAACAAAGGTAATCCGTATCAGGAGCCAGCTAAAATGGAACTCATGCCCCTGATCCTGAGCTTCTCTACAATCAATCTCTAGTTTATTCACTAGGTACTTTTCCCAGTTCATCTATAGTCCCTCTGCGCACTTTCCTGCGAGGCCAACTACAAAGCCTAATACTTGTGTTGGTCAATTCTTATGTACCAGCTTCCCTGCGATTAGTTGGCATGTGAGGCACATTGTGCCACTTTCAATAGAAGCTACCTTATAGCCTCTCTCGCCTTTCTCAACATCGTCATAGGCCTCTTTTATCTTCTTCGCAAGAGCGCGGTCTACGGTATTTCCAGGATAGTACTCATGGGGATCAGGGCCTTGCATGCTAAGCTTGATGATCCTATTGATCAGTGCCGGATCAACAATTATGTAGTGTTCTAACCACAGGTATCCTCCGTGGTAACTTTCTAGCAGTAACTTTACACAAGCATTCACCTCTTGGTGTCTGCCGAAGTGCGGTATTTTCATAACGTTTAGTAGAGTAGACTGTGAGAGGTTCATCGTCCATTGTTGTGGGACAAGCTTCAAGTTCTTTCCCTTAATTCATGTCAAGTACTTATACAGAGCAAGCATGCTATACAATTTATGCCCCCCCAGTTTGAAGTCACAAAACTTCAACGTTGTAACCTTGTCTTGATTTGCGCGATAGGTGCATACTCCCTTCGGTAAATATGTAGTTACTAGGGTATATTCAAAATCAAAGGGGGTATGTAAGCTGGTAGAATGGATGGCACTAACTTTACATTGGCTATGTCATCCTTATGCTTAGTTCTCCTCTCTGTGCCGACTCAAGATTTTCCAGCTCGAGCAGTCGACGAGGAGGCTTGTACTCCTCTTGTCGATGAGGCTTGGAATCCCGTGGACATTCTTTATTTCGATATGACTCTCTCAGGCATTAAGTCGAGAAGGACTTCTGTGATGGATTCCTCAAGTGCAGTGAGCTTGTTGGACATATGCACTCAAGAAAGATAAGATGGGTCACGATGATCTCAAAACACTGCACTAGGGTGAATGATCTTCTTGCAATGAACACTGTATACAATTATGAGTTCTGCGGGCTTCGATTTTTCAGTTGGTAAAAGTGTTCTTCGTGCATGGTGCAACAAGATAAATAATAAATTCATCAGCGGTCTAGTTGGAACGGGTATGAATCTTTCGTGAACGTTGATTCATCCATTATGGTGCGGTCCAATGGTCTAGTGGTGATCCTTTAATGCTTTTCTGTCCATTCGGGGCAGAAGTCAAATGGGTATATCGGTCCAACAACTATATTGCTGCACCATGGCGAAGTGCTAGATGTCGCTATTTTGATATCTCAGTGAAGCTCAATTCTTGTGATTTTTCCTTCTGCAAAGTTTCCTCCGAAACCTTCTGTAACTTTTCAATCTTGGCTCTCTTCTTACTTAGCTTCCTAGCCTTCTTCCCAGTGAGCTTCGTCCCAGTCATATTTTTCCATTCAGAGTCTCATCTTCTCTCGACATAGTCACTTCACACTGCTGAGGTTCTTTCTTCAGATCCAAGGGTAATACTCCTTCATCATATGGATTGGGTTTTTCGGTCTTCTATGGTTCCTCTAACACTCTTATAGCTTCGACATCCAGGTCCCTGGTGTTCAACAACTGAGATCTGTTCTCTTTTTCTTCCATCAAGTAGGCGATCCTTCTAGTCATAAATTCCATGAGGTCTTGCTTCTTCTGTTTTAGGGATTCCTTTTCTTCTTTTCTCTGGATTTGGTATTTTTCAATCCAGATCTTGCCTAACAAAGATGGAAATGGGGCACGGTCCTCAATAAATATAATGACTTTGAACTCTTCCTCTGTTGAAGCTCCATGGGTACTCATAGCTATCTGGGGAATTCTACCACATAGGGTTACCATTTTTCCTTTAAACAACCCTATTCTTCCTAGTGAAGGGACCATAGCAGACCTTCCTAGGGTTTCCCAAGTATTTTATATCATAATGTTTATTTTTGTTCCCTCATCTAGAGCATAGTTGATGTCGAAGTCTCCTATTCTTACTTTGATTTTCTCCTTTTCTTTGAAGATCTCTGAAAAAATGGCATCTTTATGTTCATCCAGGGTTTCTTTCATTTTCAGTAACATAATATCTGATTCTTTTGGGGGTTCTTCAACTTTTCAAGTCTAGTAATCATTCTAGGAAAATCTAGTACTTCATGGTCCATAGCCTTACAACAGAGGCAACTAGGGTTTCTCCCAGGGAATTCCTTAACAAGATGTCCTGGTCTTCTGCAATTGTAACAAAGAGTTAATCCTCTCTTTCTCTTCCATGATCCCCAAATTTTCTTGTACTGTGCGCTAGGATCATGATGGCTAGCCTGCAAAAATTTATTTCTAGGATCCTGCATCCATTAGTTAGTACACAAATTCTTTCTATGCATAGGTATAACATATCTTTCATTATTCTTATCAGATCTATTCAAATCAAACGTTCTTTCATCTAACAATGCCCTAGTTTTCAAGCTAGGACAAAATCTATCAAGCATACCTAAATCCATACTTTAGAAACACAAATTTTCACTTCTTTTACTTCTATAGATTAGAAAGCTTCTAGATCTAAGAACTTTTAACTATTCTTACCTTTATCAGAGCATAGAGATTACATATCTTACCTCTTTTTGTAGATATGGCTTAGAAACTTCCACTTTAAGCTTTCTTAGACCACAAAGCATTCATATATGACTTCTTTTCTTCAGATATGTCCTTCCTTATTCAGCACAGATATTTTCAGATCAAGTGGATCACTGTGCACTAGGGCACAGGTCCATTCACATAGGGCACAGGTCCATTCATAGAGGTTTTACAATTTCAAGATGGACTTTCTACACAAAGCTTCTTCTTCCTCAGTTCCCAACAATCACAGTTTCAGTCCTGATAACAGAACAATTTGTTGGCACGGGGGAAGACCCAGGGTTCAACGCTTCAACAATGCACCAACAAAACCCTAACTACCGACCCTTTCAGAAACACCTACAAAGAAGATGGAGTCTCACCCGAGGTAGAGGCAGAGGTGGTTTTGGGACTTAGGTGTCTGGAACCTTAGCTGGGACACATATATATGATTCTAACACTTAGCAAACAATTTAGCATAGATCATTCATTAGTATTTAACCCTCATGGCACTCCATAGATGGAACAGAGCACTACAACATTTAGTTAGATATAGGTTAAGTTAGAACTTAGCAACAACAAAATAGGTCTAGCACTCAACACTTTCATATATGTCATACCTACATCCATACATCTAAGAATCACAAAGAAAAGTAGATCTATTTAAGTATATCATAGCAAAGCACATAGCATAATCATATCAAAGAACAACACATGGAAAGGGACAAACACATTAGGTCAAGGCACCAAGCACAACACACAGGTTTACCGTGGTTCACCCCCACCCTGGGGCTACGTCCACAAAGTATTCATCTTCTTTATTAGCTTTGGTCAATCTGATTACAACACATAGCTCAAACTTGTACTCTGCATAGGATAGGAGATCTACACGCACCTCACTAGATACTCCTTCCCTGAGTAGATCTAACACAAAGCCTTCTTACAATCCGTGCACTCAATACTTATAGCACTTGCACTCATCTCTGCAAGTCAGTCACACAGTATACACAAAGCCTTTACTAGCACTTAGCTTATCTCTCTCTCTTACATTGCCTAGCCACTTATTTATACTTTAAAAAATAGGCCTAAACATGGGTAAACCCATGGGCCGACATCCCATACCCCTTACATTATCCCCCAAAACCCAAAAAGGACCCAAGAAAGGGGTCTAGCTTCCACGATCTCCGCTTCATGTTGCGCTCCATATTTGACAAGCTATCGAAGTTCTAAAAACGGTCAAATATGACCAAGTGTTTCCTCAAACTTGGTCAAGGGCCAACAAAATGCAAAAGGGTTGCAGCTTGATGTGATGGTATAAATCTTTTTTCCAGGGTTTGACATAGTTTGTTGTAGGATTGACACTTTTTGATGCAAGTTTTCATGATTCTATATTGGATTATGTAAAGTGATGATAAAAATAATGAAAGTCCATATTGGATGCATGGCACTAACCCATGAGTATGGATTGAGGCATTTTCTGTTGAACAACAATGCTGGTTGTGGCAGTGAAGTTATGGCACCTTGGTTATATGATATATCATGAGTATGATATCTAGATATGTCATTGATCTATTGAGGAATAATCATAGAACATGTATTGTTGGATGATTAGTATTTGTTGTAATGAATGGAGGATTGAAGGTGATCTGTTGGTGCACATGGTTGGTACATATTTGAGTTTCATTGATATATCTTGTAATTAGAAACATATTTGTTGGTTATCTTGGTGCATGCATTTGGAATATAGTTGGACTACATATTGGGACATGTAGTTGGTGAGTTGATGAGGTGACCATGTTGTACATCATTGATGAGTCTGATCTATATTTTATGCATGATTGACATAATTCCAGTACATTGGTAAATGCACCTACTAGCAGTTTGATTGGCACATGTTTTGTGGTGGATTTGACATACATATATGGGGATTCATTTTGTTGTGGTATTGGTGCTTGGTTTATGTACTTGATTGGTACAAGTGGTGTTACATGTTGATGTACATTTTTGGTACAATAATAGATGGTATATGTTTGGATGATAGTACTTGGCTAAAAGTACACCATTGGTATTACTTGATTAGCATACACATTAGTACATGATACATTGGATGATCTAGTTTAGACACTTGATTAATTGAGAAACATGGTTATGGAACTTGGTTCATGGTAAAGGTATATCATTGGTGATATGAAACTTGTTTTGAAGCACATGGTTGACATGTTGGTAGAGGCATATGGTTGATACATACCATAGATGATATCTTATGGCACATTGTATGGTGTTGATGGACATGGTTGATGTACATGGGTGTTGTGCATTTTGAGCATACATTTTGGTACATGATGTACTTGGTTGATACTTTGTTCATGATTCTCTATTTCATTATTGACATATGTTTTTCTTCATGATGTTTGGTATGGCATGAGTTTGATGCATCGACAGGTCCAAGGATCGTCATAGAAAGAAAATTTGATCTATGATCTGGTTGAGGAGTAGCATTTGTAGTAGAAGCATGTGTTCATATTGCCGAGAAGAAAGGGGGAGACATACCCATAGGGGGATTCATTCTTCTTCCTATGATTATAGGAGGAAAAATATCTATAATTTGAGAAAGAGCTCCTCAGCAGAC
>CBVK0100300284.1:0-13187 GCA_900067695.1 Picea abies
ATAACAAAGGCATGCATCTGAACGACTTAGGCGTCAGCTCCTAGATCCATGGCTTAGATTGGATTTTGGACCCCCCCAACCGTTCTATTTTTAATGGTGGGGGGGGGATCTGAAATTTGGTTTAAATATAGCGCACAGATCTATGGTCGAGAAGAAAGCACACAAATTGATGGTTGATGGTGTTTTTTGGACCCCCCCTAACCTTTCTGTTTTTAACAGAAGGGGGGGGTCTGGAATGAAATGTTTTCTGGTGGGTTCTTTATCTCTACATGGCAGGAATTCATTGGTTCTTAATCCCACTTCTTATTACTGTCTGACATGCCCCATCACCCCATGATGTCATTTTCCACCTTGTTTCCCTAAGGGTCACGTCTCATAACTCTGTCAGTCCTTTCCCATATTCACCCATTACGAGTCCCTTCACTATGGTAACTTCCCTCAATCAATACTCGCCATGTCACCCAACCCTATTCTTCAGTCATTGTCACCTGCCATCTCACGCTCTAAACGACCCATTAGCCATTTATTACTAGATAACTTATCTGTTAACCTGCTGACCTGTCTCCCGCACCCAACGGGTATCCGTTTGCTCAAAACTACCTTCACTCTTCATTCCCTCATCATTTACCCTGTCGCCACACTAGAGAATTTTTCCCCATTTTCCTCTCCATTACAGTTAGTTTCCCAAAGCCATAGTCATCCCTGCTAACCATTTTGTTTTACTTGCAGTTATTGTTACAGTGATGGCGCCAAAATCAAAGAAAACAGAGACCAGGGAAAATCCTTTCCTCCCGCCTCCTGTCAACCTCGACATGATCCCTCTGGCCAACAAATACCATTTAATCACAGACACCAGATGCGAGTTCGACTTTACAGATTTACAGTCATGGCTAAAGGACGTTTTCTTGGACCAAAGTGACGAAATCAGGCTCTGGGAGTCAAACCTTCCCCTGTATCTTTTTCCCCAGGTTCACCATTTCCCCGAATTCGCCCTCATATGCTAGGCTCATTACCTCCTTGACCAGAAAGACATAGTATATTCATCAGGAGAAACTCTATTCTTTATTACACCAGAAGCCATTGATCAGATGATGCAGATACCCAGAGCTGAATTTGCCTCACCTTTCAACCTTGAAATCATCATAGAACTATACTAGAAATTATCATTCCCCCAAAGAGCTCAGATTTTTGAGTTTTTTCTCCCACAGGCTGCTCAACTCCCCAGTACAAATCCCTTGTATCCTTCATCCCTGTTCTCAGTGAAGGGAAACCAGGTCATCTTGTCGCTCTGCGCCCTGCTTGGGTATTTTTCGGATCAATGGGTGGATGAACCCATATTGGGTTTTCTGTCCATCTTCTCCACAGATGAGAAACCCACCACTTATTTCGGCTACAACACTTTCCTGGTGGACAAAATTCATGAGCAATTCTCAAATTTTTCCACGGAAGGCATGTTCTGGTATTCCTCAATACTGGCTTACATGTTCATTTTCCTCCAAGTGGACAAATTTTCCTTTTCAATGCAAAAGATGAACAAGGGTGGGAGGCCATAGGAAATAACAACATGGACTTCACTGCTCATACAAAACTCTTCAGAATTCAGTTTCAAGCAGTTCATCGAGTAGTTCTACCACCCAGTGGTGAGCATGCTCAGTGGCAGACCTGAGCCAAGAATAAACGAGGAGATTCAGAGGATCCTACACCTCTCATACCTTGCAAAAATGGGAGACTGGTACCTATACCAAGACCACACAGAGATCAGAGTGTATGTGTGCGAATTGGCTCCATACAAGTTGCCCAAATATCTTCTCGTGAGGATATTTTATCTAGAATACATAAGACAAATGATTAATTTAGATGACATACATTTTGTGTCTCTGAAGAAGAAGCAACAACTCAAAATCAAAGGGCATATTGGGTCTTTCATCTGCAATAGTCGAGGCATTGGGGAGGAAGCAGACAAATTACTAAAAGAAATGAAGTTTTTTGTTAGTTTCACATGGCACTATGATTTGTGTGGGATAATTTCTGAAATGAGGATTAAAAATAAGAATATCCCATATGTTCATACATCCATGCCTGAGATAGAGAATTTCGCCAACCAGACAGAATGGGAGCCAAACACTCTGGTTGAGACAGAACAACAGGACCTTTCGGTCACTATCTCACAGACAACTACACCATAGGTTCCCAAGGAGAAAAGGCCCAGGAAGGAAACTTCACCTTCCATCACTGAAGTATCATCTGAAGAGTTCCAATTACACACCAAGAGGCCAAAAACTAGTCAGGCACCTGACATGGCTGGTGAAAAGGGAATTCAATCCACTACAACTATGGAGGTTGATCGGTTGCTCCTTAGTACAAGTAGCAAACAAATCATGACTACAATGTTTCCCAAGAATCCTACAGATACTCCACCAATCAACCAGCCAAGAAAAATAGGACCAAAATTGAGTATTTTTGAGAAGTATGATCTGATCAAAAAGAAAAATCAGACACTGACCAACAGGACGTATGCTCAGTTATGGAAGCAAACATCAACTGCAAAACACAGACTATTGTCTTCATTCGACACTAAGAAGGGTAGAATGCACATGGAATTTCTGCAAGCACAGGTGCTAGACCCGAAAGTAATCACCGATTACAAAAGGGCAACATTTGAATTTCAGACTAAAGATGTGCATCCAACTGATCAAATGGATTTGCACAGGAAAACTGGAGAAATGATTTTCTCCACATTGGCAAATGATTCTACTGCTGCCTCCAAGTTACAGGTATCTCTGAACAATGTCCAGACGCAGCTAAAGTTAGAAAAAATATCATCCTTTTCCAAGGATAACAGGATTAAGAAATTGGAAGAACTGGTCCTCAAGATCGGATATGATCCCTCGAATGTGAAAGCAGTCGAGGAGATGCTCAAAAAGAAAAATGCCGATATAGAATCTCTGAGGAAACAATTGAAACTACCACTAACGGAAGATTCATAGGCAAAGGAAATAATGGAGACAGAAGGGGAAAAGGATGAGATGCTCAAGCTCATCATAGAGCAGAATGCACAGTTGAAGGAAATGGAAGCGGAATTGGAAAAAATAGTGAAAGAGAAGGAGCAGTTAAAGCCCATGGAAGTCATTCCACTGAGTGTATTTCCACTCATAGGAGTGAGCACAACGTCTGTAGCAGAAATTCCCTCGGAAACTCCACTGATAACTCTGGAGAAAATAGTTGAACTGGCTAAATCCATGGAAGAGATGAATTTGCAAGAGACAAAGATTAGCAGACTTAAAAAGGAGATTGAGAACCTTCAGGAACTCAAATATTCCTTCCAAATTAGCTACTCCAAGGAGAAACAAACTTCAGACAAGCTTAAACAAGAATTACAACAGCTTCAAAATCAAACAGTGGCAGGTGAAACACTTGTTGAGGTCAAAGAAAGTGTCTAGACGGACATCACCAAGTCCATGAATGAAATATGCTCGATGATACAAATCATGTTCGAGAAAAATGAGCTGGTGCAAAGAAGTCAACATGCTATCGAGAATATAAGAGTAGAACTGGGAGATATGCCCACAAAAGCTACTGAGATCATCAAATTTCTGAATTCCAAAACCAAAGAGGAGCTAGAGGATTTGAAGATTGAAGATAGGATAGAGACTATCCTTGAGGTAAAGAGGGTTCTGACCAAGAGAGGACTGATGCTATAGCTGGAGGAAAAGGTCCAGACCATGGACGCAAGAGTGCAAAGATTTTTCAGCAAGATTGAAGCTCTACAGAAGAAAGGCCTTCTTGGTTTGAGAGTTATAAATGAAAAGTTAATGACACTTGTCGATTACAAAAATAAACTAGCCACTGTGGCTAAGAATAGCTCAAAATTCTCAGGAATACAAGGCAGTATCACGGGCAAGGAATTCTTAGATGCTTTACAGTTAGACATCAGTATATAGCATGAGATCCAATACATCTTCATCATCAAGCCAACTTTTTCCAAATATACGGAGATGGATGAAGTATACTGAAGATTGCTCAAAGTCATTGTTCCTAGTAACCTTCGATGGGAAGAGTTATGCAGTCTGATCGAGTAGGCGATGAGGTGTTCAAGCCTAGTCAACTATCCAATCAGACGAGGTTGTGCAGAAGCCTCACCAATGGTTCACCCCAGAAATCAGCATGAAGTTTCAACACATCATCAAGAAGTTTCCTAAATTTTTGTATCTTGTTAAGTTAGTTAGCTAAATTTAGATTTGCCATGTCTTGATCTTTAATGACAGGATTGTATATAATTTTGATTATAAATACTTCAAACTTTGAAGTACTGAGGGTTGATCTTTACGCCCTGCAAGCTACAAAGATTGTAATTTTTATCAAGAGATCTTCCAGTAATACAAAGAGACGTTTCACAAGATTCTTGCATGTTATTCATTGGTGATGTTTTCTCTTCTATGTTGAATGTTCTTCTAACTCAGTTGTCATATTTTTTTCCAATCTAATCTTTTAAAAGTAATGCATGTTGCAGGATTTATCTTTGTATACCCTGTTTTCTGACTTTGAAAGGTTTTGATGTTTATCTTCTGATATTATAGTGAAGAAATTCTTAAATGCTTCTTCATTTTAATTGATATTCTCATCTTTTCTACTATTCATCACTTTATTGCTAAAGAATCCAATGAATGCATTATCTTGCCCTGTGAAACGAATCTTTTGTTTCTGTTTAGATTTCTATCTTTATAATACAGACCCCATAGCCCAACAGAGGTGTGAACCCTTTTCAACCAACTTAACAAAAACACCAAACCTTTTCAATCTTATTTTATTTTATATAACTAGCCTAATATCTTAAAGTTGAAACATAGCTATATCACACAGAGAGATCCCTCTCTGAAACTGGTAGGGCTAGATTCTAGTTTCGAAGTGGTTGGATAAAATTACCTCTAGTAAATTTATTCTTCTCTGACAATCTCTGGGAATTTACAGAGCGATAACACCTCCAAAATAGACCATTCTTCGAAATTGCTCACAAATGTGAACTTCAAAAGAATGATTGCCCGACGAGGCATACCATTCTACTTGACCACTACTTAGAGTGACTTCCAAGAAGAATGATTGTCCTAGACCATTCCCCCACATTGGCCACAAGGGTAATCATTGTCTGTGGTACATCAACAATCTATCGAACCATTTTCATTATGAAAATGATTGTCCGATCTAGATAATTTTTTGAACTGGAAAATGCTTGTTTGTCAGAAATATCAAACCACTTTCTAAACTAGAAAGGAACTACTCATCCTGGACCATTTTTCGAACTGAAAAATGACTGTCCATAAATGAATAACACATCGGTGCTCCCTCCCAACCTGGGAGTAATCTCTTCCTTTTTCAATAAGGAAGTTGTTTCCATGAGCCCCAACTTATTTCTTAAGTACACAAACTTTTCATCTCAGTGGACAAAGGCTTTACCAAAATATCTACTATTTTCTCATCTGTGGAGATATATTAGAGAACCACTTCTCTTTTCTGAATGTCATCATGAAGAATATAATGCTTGATCTCAATGTACTTTGGTCTATCATGGAACACTGGTTTTCTCTGAAGGATTCATAAAGCTCTGATCATTACAATATATCATGGTCGATTTCAACACTTTTGTTTTTGCTAGCTCATGACATTGTGGAAAATCTCAAACTTAAACATATCCAAGTAGCACTTCTTCTGTCATCATGAGATTTTTCCATGGATTAGCAATCCATCATCTCATACTTTTGAATAACTATTTTGATATGCTATCTTTGTTATAGAAATTTTTCACCATGCTTCTGTTGTATATGATATACTCTACATTAGGTTGTTTGAATCCACACAAGGTCTTCTTATATCTGCATACATGGGTCTCTTTCTGGTATAAGCTTCTTTCTCACTTGATTTATTTGGGAAGAATAATATTTTACATGTCAATTACAATCCATGGATACTGGTGGGTTGTCATTATAGTTTTTCTCCCTCCTTCTGGAAGAACCTCTAATATCGCAATGATTCCATTCACGAGTCTTTTTCACATTTTCTTACATACATTGTTCTTTAACATAACTTCCATTTCTTCTTCTTGATTGCTTTTAATGGGTTCAAACCAAGATGGTAGTCTTGTGATTCTCGATATAATAACTGGTTGTTTTGGATTTTCTTTCTTTATTGGAATCTTCATGTTCTTCCTCATGTTTCTCTTTATCTCTTGGGTCCATGGAGTCTTCTATAGATTCCATGCCCTAAATATTCAAACTTATTTCTTTCATCATAGGATCATGGATGTAGATGGACAAATAAGGATACTTTAAGGCTTCTTTTCGAAGAATACTTCTTCTGAACATGTGTTGCTTATCACAGTTGCTACCTTCAATGGGAACATGGACATATAATTCATAATTCTCAATGGATCATATCATTTAGTATTAGCTCCCTCCTAATCCTTGTTTCCTGTATGAATGCATTCTCTTCTCTTTGGAATTCTATAATCAACTCCTTCTATATAAGCGAGTCCATGCTTCCGTCAACATCCTTATTTCCTTCTGCAAAGTGTCACAAGTATTTTTCTAATTTCCTCTTGATTGTTGACTTCTTTTTGTTTTGAATTCTTTTGGGTCTCTTCAATTTTGATTCTGATTTCGGCTTATCTGGCAGTTGTTACTTATCTAATATCTTCCACAGGAAAATTTACCAAGGAATGTCAACGTACTTCATCTTTTCAAATACATTACTTGACTAGTAATCATTGTAATAGTAATACTTATATTGTTATTCTTACATAGGTGTTTTTTCATTGACCATCTTATCTTCTAAGAAATAGATATACAAGAACTATGTAAACATGGTATGTACAAGGACTATGTTACAAAAGAATATTGTTACCTTGACTAGAAGAAGAAATCTACTTCATCTTGTTTGACTTTATTTGAGGGTTCCTTTTCTTTGACAACTGTTGCTTCATGTGTTTCCTTTCTTTTCTTTAACTCATGAAAATTATTCTTGTAGTGACCATATTTTCAACAGTTGAAGCATTGCATTTTTGACATATCCTTCTCTTGATTATTTTCTTTCTTGAGTCAAACTTCTTCCTATTCCCGAATTTCTTGAACTTTGTTGTGTAGGATTGATCATCATATTTCCTTTGGAATTTCTCTTTTGCGCTAATCCTTGATTCTTCTTGTGCAAAACAAGTCCAAAGTTCTTCAAATGTGGGATACTCCTTTCTTGTGTTCATGCTTGCAGAAAATGCATCCCATGTCTTGGGAAGTCCATTGAGTAATATATTTACTAGTTCCTTCTATGAAATGATTTCTTCAATAGCTTGTAGTTGATCTCTTAACTGAGATATTCTTAGAAGGTATGATGTTATGTTGTCATCATCATTCATTTTCATGTCACAGAGCTCATTCTTCAGACTCATTACTTGTCCAATTTTTTTGACTAAGAAGAGGTTAGTTAGGGCATCATACATATTCTTAGATGAGTCAAGATGAGAGATGTAGGGTATCAAGTGGTATTTTATAGAGTCCACTATGGTACTCATGGAATTGATGTCATTGTCCTTGAACTTCTCCATAATTGCAACGTTCTAAGGTTCCTTCTCTTTTCCTTCTTCAAAATGTGGTTCCACGATCTTTCCTTTCATGATATCCAACACTTTATTCTTGGAAAGGACGAGGTCAATCCTTGTCTTCCATGATCTGAAGTTAGCAGCCCCATATAACTTGTTTTATGAATTCATAGAGTAATTCATGACTGCTTTGACTTGGTCAACCTTTGAATTTGACCAAAAAATTGAGCTTGACATCTTAGCTTGATGAGAGTACCAGGAGGTGCGCTAGGTTAGGGAAAACTAGGCTATCCAAAAATCAGGTCAATATCTTCACTTAAGGTGCCTCAATAAGAGGGTTATGGTTTTTTTACTACAACAAAAACTTTGACTGCAACTGCAACTGTAACTGAGAAAATCCTCCCAATATATGTTTAGCGGTTAGATTGTTTGAAGATAGTGTGGGCCAATAACCTGTTAGAAAAGTAGGTGTTCTCATTTAACCATAGACAATATAGAAATATTTTCACCCAACCATAGGTCGAAGCCACCCCCGAGCAACTTAACCTTGATAGAGAATAATTCTGGAAGAAAACCCTAGGCCTAATAGCCAATCAATGTAGTGTACCTCTCTCCAAAGCTAGCACACAAGACATAAATTCCAAAACATAACCAAGAGAAATTTCAAGCCTAAAATTGAAAATACAAGTTGCAGTAGTTGCAGCTACAACTAATCTCCAGACTTGCGCACTTACTAAATTTCTGCAGTGTGCACTAGATTTCTTTAGTTCTGAGCTGTGTGTGTAAAAATGAGACCTCACATCCCATATTTATACTTCTCTTTGTTATCTTTCTGGGCTAACTTCTCTTTCTGGAGGCTAAAGACTCAATATTAAATTATTTTCTTTAGTCGACTTGCCTTCTAGGGTTATATCCAATGATTTATGGTTTCTTCTTGCTTCCCAAAATATTCTATCCTTGTCAGGGTTACACATGGAGCTTAATACCTCCAGTAGCTACCATAATATCAACACACCATTTGATGGCATGGGAATAATGTAAATGTATTATTGTTTGAATTTCCAATAAATGATTGTGGGGGTGAAGCATTGAAGTACTAGCCATGATATCATTAGAGGAAAGAAATGGGAAAATTATGGATAGGGTTCATTATGTCAAATGACCCAAATTTATCCTTGCTGAAATGATACACCTCACATTGACCCCAAGGAGAAATCAATTAATAAGAAAATGATTGGTGGTTGAACTGTAAACCACCCCCATGAATGGAAGCATGGTCTTCTCGAGTAGATAGGAGGCTATCATCCCGAAGTACCATAGAGTCTTGCAGACCTATACTAATATGAGTTTCCTTCTGACAGAAGGAACAAGATAGGTCCATAACCTTCTCGAGGAGGAGAAAGGCGAGGGGGAATACAAGAAAAGGGAGACGAGAGAAGATGCACGTGAAGATAGAGGGTGTGAGGCTCTCCAGCTGAGAAGAGGAACTGAAATCTTGATAATTTGTTTTGGTTACTGGAGAGAACAAGAGAAAAGATCTTTGAGAACTTACAAGAGAACATGAACTAAGTAGGAGACTACAGGCTTGATGCTAAGGAGGAATCTGATAAACTTAGCAGAGACCATGATAGAGAAGGAATACTTGAGAAACTGCGAAATTTTCCTAGTGATATCATGGCTTGGAATGGGGGTGGCTAGAGTGCTAAGAGTGAATTCCTCTGAGCCTATGGTTGGGTTGAAAGGTGCACACCCATAGTTAGTTCATTGTCTATAATATGAAATAGATAAGTATTCTCATACGCTATATAGTTGAGTTCTAACTGTAAAATAAAGTTGGATATCCTGTGAATGTTTCAGGGATGTGCATGTTTCTTGATGGTTAGATTATGTTCCCTTATCTTTTGCGTGATTGTGTATTTAAGAAAGTAAGGAACTATATGGTTTGTACATGTAAATGATCGAGCCCTGTAGTGGATCAAGTTTAAGAAAATGAACTGTGAGTTCGTCGACCTTTGGCATAGTTTCTCGTATGCATGTCAACATTCCCAAATTCTTTGAGTCTCCTGGGAGAAGGAGTTTATTAAGGTCAGGAGAAAGAGTGTAAAGCGTGCGCCAGTGCCTAAGTATTCCAGAAATGAAAAATTTCAGGAAGGATAGAGAGATTTAAGTCTCGAAAGGGAAGATCGTTTTGTTTGGAATATGAGCAGACGAGATCCATTCAGAAGGATCCAAGGTCTGTCACGACCATTGGATTTGGTGAAGGAACGCAGGTGTTAACTCCTCGAATCCTCCAGTCTTCGCGAGTTCGACAAATTTTGGTATTTGTCATAAGGAAGATGGATCCTTCGAAGTCACAGAGCCTGAAGTTAATATGGGTCGTAGATCTGAGGATGCTTGAGAACTATTCCTGACCGTGAGATCTAGGCTATGGTTAGTCTGACGATGACCAAGTCTGGAAGAAAAGAGGAGTTTTCATTGTAAAACTCCCGAACACCAAAGTCATGAATTAATGTGAGTTGTATATTCATGGATATACATGGAAACACCATGATCATGAGATATGAGGGATGTTTGAAGGTTGTCATTCTAGTGTGACATGGAAAGATGACATCACCAGGGTGACGTGGATCCACGATCGACAAGCCAGGTGTCACCTCAATTTGTGTAATTTGTAGACCCTATATTCCTATTAGAGCATACCATGTGTAGCCCCCTAATGAGGACATGTGACACCCTTGGCCCTTGCTGCATGTCCACTTCTGGTTCTTTCCCACCTAGCCAACGTGGTTGGTGATGCAATTGAGACTCTAGGAGTCCGGGACTTTGGGATTTCAGAGGATTTGGGGTGTAATAGCATAGAGGGATGTTCAACGTAGAATGTTGAACAACAAACATTGAATGTTTACGTTCAATGTAGTACATCGAATTTTTAATGCCGATGTTCAATGTAGAATGTTGAATGCTGAATGTTCAAATTCCAAATGTTGAACGCCGATCGATGAATGGCCGAGGCCACATGGAAAGATTTTGGGACTTCAGGGAGTATGAGTGCATTAAGGAAAAAGGGAGGTGACGTGGATCCATGATAAATGTGCCACATGTCACTTGCATTTAGGTGCTTCACAGACCCTATAGATCCATTAACATGTGACATGTGTCACCCAATTAATGGGCCACGTGTCCTCTCTGCTTTTCCATGTGTGATCTCTGGCAATTACTTGTTTGGTCCACATGGCAGGATATCTCGTAGTACGAAGACTCGACACTCTGTAGGAATTTGGATGAGAGTCATTAAAGTGTGAAGGCTCCTGAAATCATGAATAGTGGAGTCCATCTCAGCCATCCATCGTTAAGGACATGTGTCGCTAGATCCTCTAGTCCAAAGACTTATAACTCTGGAAGGAAGATGGAAACTGCACACCAAAACTCCCAAATACCGAATTCACGATGTGACGTAGGCCATAGATATGAGGAGCTTCAGGAGCTATTTCAATCATTAGATCTATGTTGTAGTCAGCCTAACATTGACCGCTCTGGGAAAGCGAAGATGTCACAATCCCAAAACCTTTGAATGTCAGAGCTGCGAAGCATTGTGAGTCATTGATCTAGGGGTCCTTTGGAACCCTTACCAATCGCCAGATCAATAGTGTCAAATACTTCGACAGAGTTATACTCCAGGAGGTTTGACCTGTTGGTGATAAAAAACATTTCTAGAGTGTCGAAGGCCGGAGTGACGTGGTATGCCGATGTCACCCAAGTGGGGGGGACGTGGACTCATTGTAGGTGTGATATGCGTCACCCTGCTCTTCTTCCAAATTTCATCTTCTGGACTTGGTTCATGGTCAATCCGACGCTGACCACTCCAGGAGCAAGGAGGAAGTTACACCATGAAAGCCCCCAACATTGAACTCTCCTCTTTCTTAAGTGTGCAATGGGGAGCGAGCCTTTCCATTGGATGGAACTTCCACCATGGATGTAGGAACTTGGAGACTGTATGTGTGAGGTGGATCCACGTGGGTGCCACATGGCCTTTTCCCAATGAGGCTCACTGAACTTCACATGGGCATAACTTTTGATCCGGAGCTTGGATTGGAGCATGGCGATAGTGGTTGGAAATATATTTATGAGCATAAAAACATGAACACCTTGGACATAGGATCCAAGATGTTTGAGGAAAGTGAAATTTTGATGCCCCATTCCTTAAAAATCCATTTAAGGAGTTGGGTGTGTTACAAAGTGGTATCAGAGCATGGAAACAACACTTGGCCTGCTTGGGCTCATGCACGGGTCGTATAAAAATATTATTAGAGGACTTCAATGGGTAACACCTCATTTTACCCATTCCTAAGAGCTTAGTAAACCTCTACTAAAGAGATGAATAAAATCTTCTACTATTGATAGATGTTTTGGAAATGTGCACTGTATGTTGCTAATGTCTCCAAATAAAGAAGATGACTTCACTGTGAAATTGTACGTGTTGTTGTACATACATAAGATTGGATTATCGAGGCTAATATGGGCCTATTGTGAATATTACTTCCAAACGAAAATCATCTGCATAAGTTCCTTGAGTAGAAGGATGCATATTTAAAATTTAGTTGGGATTTTACCCAACGACATTGAATCATGTTAGTGTGTGGTAGGGGAAGCCTACCATTTTATTTTTAGAAATGATGGCCACTCCTACATGAGTGGGATTATAATGATGATAACTAATAACAAGTTTTGTACATGATCCTCCAAAGGTGCAAGTCTACATCATGTGAATAAAGGAGTTGCGGTTGAAGTTCCAGGGATGATTTTAAGAATAGAAATTTATTTTAAAATGTAGAAACCATGGCAAATCTTACTAATCCTTCATATGCCAACTATAAATTTTTTGGCGATATTTTTGTAAAAATATTTAAATTTCTAAGGATTTTATATAGTTTGTATAAAATTTTGGTGATTTTTAAGGTAAAACAATTTTATCCTATAAAATTTGGGTGAATCATTTTTAGAATAACGAATCTTTTTTGGGGAAAAACCATGGAAAATTAGCCCATGAGTGAAATTTATCCCCTAAAATCATCCCTAGGTTGAACACAATGAGAATTCATTTGATTACCAGTCATTAAGGTATATCGTTAACAAACATGAGACAACCTACTGATAATGAAAATAGGTATCAAGGCACCGAGTAAATTCTTATAAGTGTGAATAAAGGTGTTGAGGTCAAGCACTTGAAGAATCCATCGATTAGGAGACATTGATGTATTCCCAACTATCGATGGTGGGAGAACCTATGACTAATGATTGCAAACCTCTAGGTACTCATAGGACTCTAGGTCTAGTTTCCAGAATAGATGGGGTGAAGTGGATGGAAGGAGACCCGCTGAAATGAGAGCATTGAGACATCTCTCATGATTCATCACGAGGTACAAAGTAGGAGCTTGATGATTTGGAGGAAATAAGAAGAAGAATGTGTTCATGAACCAACGAACTTGTGCATCTTTTGCGTGTGCTAGATGCAAGCGGTACATGAAAAAGACCCTCTGAATAGCAACCAATAAGGAAAATTGTTAAGAACCAAATATCAATATAGCATAGAAAAACCTCAGAAAAA
>CBVK0100300285.1:0-13187 GCA_900067695.1 Picea abies
TACGTTTGATTCCTGAAAATATAAAATCAGAGAAAATAACTCAAGAAGATTGGTTGCAACTGCAACAAGAAGATAGAACAACATATACATCCTAGACATGAAGAAGAGAGAGAAGACATAAGCCACACAAAAGGATTCTAAGGAAGAAAAAGTCCCAATGACCAAAAATCAGGATGAAGTATTATTGAGTGCCACATGTTCAGGGGGAGCAACCCCAAAGAAGAGAGTTACATTTTCCCATCAAACTCAGGGGGAGAAACCCTAACCTTTTCCATTGATGTCAAAGGGGGAGATAAATTGGGATCATGATGATAGGGTGAGCCTGAGTGTTTCCATCAATGAAAAAGGGGGAGATTGTTGGAAGATTGGTTGTTGTCATTGATGCCAATCCTAGTCATGGGTTTTGGACCACAATATTGATGAAGGTATTTGGACATGAAGGAAAATGCACATGTAGATACAACACCCATGGATGGATAGTATACGTCATGTTGTTTCCAGTGGTATGTGGCATGTCACGTGGATCCTCATGGTTGAGGAGAAATGAATTTTTGAATATGACAAAGTGAACTGAAGAAGGAAGTACATGTAGGCCTTGAAGATAATTAAAGAAAAGAATTACAAAATAAGAAAGTGTCAGGCCGGCCCTAATGTTAAAAGGAAGTGACATAAATGGTATAAATAAACATCATTATACATTTATTTGATATAAGTTGAATTTCAGAGGAAATCAGAAGTAAAGAAGGCCGGATTTCAAGGGAGGATTTGGTGATGTGTTCTAAGGTATGTTATTTTTAGGTTATCTTACCATTTTTGCTATAAATGTTTTTCTCGAATGATTCAAATGGTGAAATCTTTATGGTATTGAGAAGACATATCAAGGTACATATGGTAAAAAATTCAGCTCTTGATTCTCTATAATTATGGAGATACACTCTATGGAAGATAGGGTTTGTGACCAGTCCTGAAGCTAGTCAATAAACAGGGGTTCCGAGTAAAACATACATAACTTATTCATACAAAATCCAAATGAAGTGGGAAAACTTCCATTGGAAAGAGTACGGACTGTAGTTTCTTTTTTACGAGTTTCAGAATCGGATGTTAAATATTGAGCGCGGGGCATGTTGTACAAGTTGGGTCTTCTGAATAGACCAGAATTGAATAAAGTCTACCATTCTTTCTATAACCTCCTTTTGGGGAGCATTAAAGGAGTGAAAATTGGAGGAGTTTCATATAATACATTGATTAATATTATCTACAAGATCTTAGTACTCCAAGAATTGAAGAATTGCATAAATTGAAGAAGTCTCAGGAAGCATTATCAGGTTTTATGTGATGATTGGTTAATGGTGATGATTTAATGTAAAGTTTTATTATCTCTCATATATTATTGGGTGGAAGGAAGGGGAAATGATGGAGATTTAAACTCTCTCTTGATATTGGAGGATTGTATCTTCCTCTTGGAGGTTTATCCCCCCCTTTACATTTGGAAGATATATCTACCTTTGGAAGTCATTACTTCCCTTGAACAATAAACTATTGATTATTTCTCATATATTGTGCATGGTGTATAATGGTGTATTGGTGTAACTCTTATACTATTGTTCATTTCTCATTGGATATAGTTGAATGGTTGAAGTATAAGTTGAAAAAGGTTTTAAATTGTACTTGATATTGATTCACCCCCCTCTCAGTATCAACAAAACTTTAAATGCGTATCTAGCTGATTTTCTCGCACTCTTCTACCTCGATGATCCTTGAAGTGGCAGGTGTTTCTTCATCAATGGGGAGCATTGGTTGCATTCTGCATTCCTTCATGAGATCATTTGATCTACTCCATAGCTCCATGCAGGAATTAGTTGTTTCTTTTTGGGAAAGCTACATGTTCTTCAAGAAGGGCTTCCAAGTGTCAAAGAAAAATTGATGTATGAGATTCTCTTTAATAGAATACAATGGTAGTGTAGTATGGGGTGATTTATGCATTTCCTGCCAATTAAGTATTTTATTGAAAGCCTCATTTTCTTCTTGATATCTCCCTTGAATTTCTAATAATTTATCTTCCATTTTGAGTTGATCATCTCGATCATCCTGTACATTACTGAGAAGATTGAGAAATTATTTCTGCTCGGCTATCGATTTCTCATTTAATTCTAATGCTTGGGCCTTGATAACCTCTACAATGAGTGTTGATGTCATGTTCTCCTCCAAAGTTGTTTTTATATTTTTCCTTTCTAGTTCCAATTCTCTATCATGGTTGTCGTGTTGGATCTATACCCTTCTTTCGAACTCAACATTCATCTCATCTCATCTCTTTGTGTTTTTAGAGGTTTGTTTAGTTGTTCTACATTGATACCATCAACCACTTTCATGGTTTTCTCAAACTTTGAAATGTGATCGTCTTTTACATTCTTCAATTTGGTTTCCAACTCTGTGATCTTGGTCTTGGTCATGCTTAAGGCGCTAGTTACTTCAAGAACAAATGAGGCGTTCAACCCCGCAAAAGCATTGAGAGCATAGATTTCCTGCACAAAGTTCTCTTCTAGGTCAGACCCAACCTTCCATTTTACTACTCTCCCTACAGATGACCTGGACTTGGTGGATTCCCCTCTCTTTATTTTGTGTGATATCTTCTCAATTATTTTGGTTTTGTCATCATAATAATAATATTTGATGGCCACTACAGTCCCTTCAAAATTTAGAGCCTGAGAAGAGAAATAAGAATCACCTAGGATGACATTGATGGGAGTGTAGTATTGTGGTGGTATGTTAAAAATACCCAAATTGGGCGTGGATGGGGTGCTCAGAGTCTTGCTCAATTTTAGTGATTGTTGTTGTTTCAATATCTCTTTTGCATTCCTTTGAGCCTTGATCTCTTCATCTAGTCTTTTTTCATCTACCTCATCATCCAGTATTTTGGCCTTTGATTCATCGACTAATCTCTTAGATTCCTCTTCATATTTCTTACATTGGAGGGGATCCTATTCCACTTTGAACTCATTTTTACTTTTGATTATTTCTTCTTTGGATTTCCTTTTTTGGTATTCTTCTTCATCTTGAAGCCTTTTTCTTTTTTTCTTCCTTCCTGATATTTTCCTATTCTTTTGATGTTCAAACTTTCATGTTCTTCCTAGAGAAGTCTTAGGAACTTCTCAATTGTTACTCACTTCATTTCTTATTTTTTGGCTTTGAGTTCCTATCTAGTATCATTATTGGGTAATTTTTGTAGGCCTTCTTCATAGAAAATGAATCCTCTAATTCTATCTTCTTCAAAATAAACCACGTGGATGTTAAAATGGGTGAGACCCACAGATATGACGTGGATGACTGTAATCTCATGTGGAATGTGGCATTTTCTCTCTCTTGGACATAGGAACACATCTTGTAGGGAATCTTCCTCTTTTCTTGCATTAGGGCCATTATAAATAGTGTAATTCCCTACATGGACTAGAAACACAAGCCAACGATTTTTCCTACTACTCAAAATAAGTGGGGTAACCCCTAACCCCAGGGTTTGGTAAGAAATTTCTCTCATTAGCAGACGATCTGGGACCTAGTAAGGTAAGAGGTGTGGGGACCTAGTGGTGCCATATACCCTGATGTATGAGTAATATTTTCATAAATACTAATCCTCTATCCCTTTCATCCCCATCCTAGCCTTAATGGAAATATTGTGTCTTGGGAACCCAAAACATATAGTGTACAAAGGAGAAAGAAAATGGTTACAAATGTCATAAAAATGTATTCTATAATTTATGCTCCATAACTTAGAGAAATACACATGTATAGGGGGTTGGTTCTGGTCCAAATTCCACCTAAGACCAATAAATTATACTGATGAACAAACAACATCAATCAGGAAGGCTGACATATAAAAGCTTGTTTTTTTTATACCTGGGATGTTTTTAATGTGAAGATAGACATTGAAATCCAATGTGTCTGCCCAATTGAACACTTGCCATGTTTTTACAACATTATGGGATAATGGTAGCTAATCCGTCTGAAAGTGTGTTATTTTCTCCTCACCATATAGTCGACTCAACATGGAAACCAACATTTTATAAGGTTCTTTGAGTCTCTAGGTGGGACCATATTTTGTGCCTATTTAAGTGTATCATCCTCATATTCCCACCAATGTTTGATCATCCTAGTTGGCCCTTTGTTTCCCTAGGCGAAACCTTTTAAGAATGGCTCATTGAGAGCACATGTAGGAGTGGGTAAGTGGTACCTTAGGCCAATGTCTTTAGGCCTTAGGGATGCTACTTTCCTCCCTTTCTTTCTTAAGATAGTCACCGTTCTTGGGTTAAACTACTTGAAACACCATTGTCTTGCCTCAGTGTAGGGAAAAAGTGTCAATCAAGCAACAACCAAATGAATTTCACTTCTTTGTATATTATCATATATTTTCAGGATTTCATCTTCTGGAGGGAAATGTCTAGTGTTGAAAATCCTATAGATTTCGTTGTACTCGGGGTAGTGGTCTTCATCGATGTGATGGGTAGTGTATGTTATTAGGGACTGTGCTTAGCGAGCAGACATTTTAGGTGCAGATGTTGTCTGGAAATAGACAGAGCCTTTAATTCTTGCTAAGACCGGAGGGGGTAGTGGTCTTCATCGATGTGATGGGTAGTGTATGTTATTAGGGACTGTGCTTAGCGAGCAGACATTTTAGGTGCAGATGTTGTCTGGAAATAGACAGAGCCTTTAATTCTTCTGGTATTCTGTCTCACCGTGATAAGTTATCAACCAAGTCTTGCATCACCAAGATAAAATATGAATTAATCTATGGAAATTAATGCGAAAAATTTAACGAGACAGGATATTTAAAAAGATGTAATACTTGCAATTGAGCTAAGAAAATTCTCTTAGAGTATCATTGAGAAAATCAAAACCGAGAGGGAATTTTACAAACTTACGGAGGAAGATAAGTTGTAAAATGAGGGTTTAGTGACAATTAATATGTATCAAATCCCCCCTAAATGCATAATAAATCACCTGTGTATGAGGACCATTTCAAAGTCCGGCCACAATATCTGTCTTTAATGTGAATTAAGAGTGTAGATCGCCCAAATCTACATATCGAAGTTGTTGAGTGGCCTAGACTTGAAAATACAACTATCAGATTCGTGGTGTTGGAGCAGGAAAGATTATGGATCAATTTGTGCTCTGACAGGAGGGGTATAAAAGGTATATTCTCTCATGCCTAGATCCAAATGTTGACATGACAGGAGTACAATTTTGGGAAAGGTGGGGCCTACCCGAGTCGTGGTGTTGGGGGTCATCGATATAAAATTAAAGAATACCCCGATGGCATGGATTCCAAGGAATATTCTTTTTTTCTGGGTTTATGTGCCAATCATGGGTAGTTGAAAAGGCTACAAAGGATAATGTCGATCTTGTCAATTTAGATTCGAGCATATTGATTTATTTTTAGAACTTTGACGGTGACAGTATTGAAGGAATATTATTTTGATACCCTTGGAAGTGATCCATTTTAAATAAAAAGAAAAGTAAGTCATGTAAGTATTTGAAAAGGGAGGGATGGCCAATCCTAAAGCACCACGTCATGAGATCATGGTCGAATGGGTCTTATCGAATTAGTGTTTTTTAGTGCATGTTGGTTCTGGATATCCATGTGCAACATGAAGGGAACTCTATATGTCTAGGTTATCGGAGTGTGAGGATTGGAGTCTTGAGTTATACACGGGGAGAAATACTCTAACAAAGATGATTCTGACAAAACCCTTTCTGATGAGACCTTCATAAAGGTTTATGTCGGAAGGTAATTAGTATGAGATTCATTCTAATTCCAACTAGACTTAGGCTAAAAAGTGTGCAAGTGGGATTCACCAAGCAGGTTAAGAAAACAAGTTTTAGGTTCCTACAACAAGTGTATGGAACAGTGAACTCTCGGGAAGGAGGGTTGATTGGTGTAGTAGAGGGGACCATTGTTTTACTATGACTAATGTATTTCCAAAATAGAATAGGCTCATAGACTGTATAAGCAATGAAATAATGTCTTTATGTGAGTACCTTTTCAATGAAGTAGAAATATAGTGCCTTGTAAAAAAGAAAAAATAAGGGGAACCCATTTTCTCCAAAAACGGTTTGTTGTGTGGGTGAACCACAACACCTTAATCTACTAGAAATCCTCCTTATTCCACTCATCTATGATTATAATTGTAATTTATTTCGACCATCAATTCCTCTTCTGACCTCATACATTAGGGGGCATATGTTATACTTCTATTTGGCACCATAGGCCAAGACAGATGTAAGGGACCAAAATGCACTCTTAGAATAAGAAGAAGTTTCTAACCAAATAAATGGTTAGCAAAAGGACATCAAGGTCATGCTTATCCTAGTAAAAAGAGTGTTCAACCATGCCATTCCCATACATTAAACACGGTCGATCACGAGTTTCCAATACAAAACCCATTGCTACCCCTTAAATCTTCGAAAAATAGAAAATTACAAAGAAAGTTGAAAAACAATGAGTTGGAAAAATAAATTAAAAAAAATTGTATGAAAGATATGCATGGTTAATATTTCTAGGACTTGCATGTCATGCGATGCACTATTATCTCCTCAAGAATCTATAAGTAATTTTACCAAAGCTAAGGGAAGGGAGTCTATATGCAAGCATCCTTATGCTATCGATTTGTAGTGAGAATCCTTGGTCTTGCATTTGGTACCATTATTGAGTGTTGGGAATAACATTAGTGTTATCATAGCTTAACTGAGAGCTATTATCCATTCCCTTGGTTATCTTGTTGTGATACAATTCCATATTGCACTTATTCAATGGAGGGGGACTTGCGACTAAGGAGGAGGACTTTGGGTCTTGGAGCCAGGAGTACAACAATGAATCTCAAGGTAATTATCATTGTTGTAACTCTCATTTAATAAATATAGATCTATCTTCCCCCTCGCCCCCCCAAAATAAAAAAAGATTTAAAAATAAAATCTCTATGTTTATGGATCTCTTTTGCATCTTTAATGAGGTTTTGTGGATCTAATTAAACTTGAGTTCTTAGATTAAGGTTGTATTCATGAAAATTTATATTTATTGTTTTATGAAAGAATGAGGAAGGTATTTCTTGTTGGATGATTGTGCGGGTTATTTTTTGAATCAACATATCTAGATAGAAATTCATTGGATACTTTGGAAAAACATCTAAAATCAAGTATTTTCCTTATTCCTTCTCTCATTTACTTTTGAAAATGAATGTTAGTATTAGGAGAAATAAATATGTTGTTTATCCCTTTGTTTATCACTAAATTTACACCTATTCAATGAGGGTTTGATCACTTATTTGTAGGTAGATTTCCCTATAACACTAAACCCATGCTTGGTGCAAAAAAATAAGACACCATTCACATCTATACAAATTTCCATGATCCAAATTATGACTATACTAAGGAAAATAAACTGATGCCATTCATTGACCAAATTATTGATGCATGTTATGTCCATAAGATCCTTTCCTTCATGGATGGATTCTCGTGATATAATAATATCCATATTTGACCCCAAGATCAATACAATATCGTCTATAGTACTCCATGGGGGACCTTTGTGTACAATGTTATGCCCTTTGGATTAAAGAGTGTTGGAGCCACTTTTTAGCAGGCCATTTCATATTTTTTTCATGACCTAGTTCACATTATGTTGGCCTACCTAGACAATCTCACTGCTCATTTGAAGAAACAACCATAACACTTAGAATACTTGTGTACTATATTCCTTAGGTTTTTCAAGTATAACATATGCTTGATTCCTCTTAAGTGTGTATTTTTCATTACAAATAATTAGTTATTGTGATTCATAATTTCCAAAGCCACCATTATTGTAGACCCTCTAAAAGTTCAAGACTTCACTGAACAAATCCCACCTCGTAATATGCCCCAATTGTAGAGCCTCCAAGGAAAATCCAATTTCTTACATCACTTTTTCCCTGACTATGCCCCAACCACCCCTTGTTTTCTTAGGTTTCTACAATCTAACATAATCTTTGTATGGATTGACCATATCCAACTATTCTTCGATGCATTAAAGTGTACCCTTGGTTCAACACCTTTAATCATCACTCTCGACTTCTATAAGGATTTTATACTTTAGATTTATGCTTCACCCTTTGTTGTTGTCATAGTGTTAGTTTAGGATGGGCTTGATGGATGTGGAAATGACATGAATTACATGAGAAAAAACCTTTCTAAACCCTCACTATCTATATTCATGAGGAAAAATTGGCCTTGTTGACTGTTTTCTTAGTTTAGAAATTACATCATTACATTCTAATGTGTAAAACCAAAGTCATTGTTATAACACAAATTCCCACACCTATGCATTTGTGACATGGCCTTACCATTTTCCCTAGCTTGCTAAGAAAAATCCCAACTTTCCTCATCAAAGTCATCTAAAAAACTTGACATTTATTGATATCTATAGGTTTCCTTTATGCAAAACATGGAGATCCATGCCTTGCAATCTTACAACCCATGGATTCCCTTAAAAATTATGAAAAATAAAATATTTCCACAATTTCGGGTCGGTTTTTTTGTTGGCCCTGTTTCCCAACATCTCTAAGTCCATACTAAATGGATTTCAAACTCCCCAACTTATTTGGGATGGTATATAAGTACCATTAAGGGCAAAGATGAGGAAAATTCTGATGGTGCAAGGTTATGTTGTTGAGATTTAACAAGCTTCCTGTTATCCCTTATCTTAGGGATAAATAAAGAGATCATGTCTCAATGCCCACATGTCCTAGACATGGAGTGCTGAGAGACAGATAAATTGAGCATGGCCCTGGAGGACCCATATTTTCTTTAGTGCATCCCACTTATAAAAAACAACAATGTCCATCCCACCAGCCTAGTCTTGAAGTAGAAGTAATTCATGCTCCATGAGCTAATGATTCTGGGTATCATGGTATGTGTCACTCTGATTTTTGAAGAACTTGAATATGTTGCATTGAATTCTCCTTAATTTCATAATGTTTTCATTAGGATCTTTATCTTTTCCATACCTGAGAGGGTGACATGATGCTCTAGTAAGTTGATTCCCCTTTAAGATGAGTTGCCACTGGGTGGGTCTGTGAAAGGTCATCGTCCACTCCCTCCATACTTAAAAATTTTCATCATTATTCCTCTCATCTTTCTCCACCTTGGTTAGGCAATTCGGTTTTCCTCACTAGAAAGGGTTGTACCTTGTCTTGTGGGAAGAAGGGACTAAAGGACCAGGGGGTAAAAGTAGTTGGAAAGAGTTAAAATCCAAAATTAAACATTTGAGATGCTTCACCCAGGGATTCCCGAGAAAGAAATAAAGGGCTTATCAATAATAAAAGGGGACCCATAAGATAAATAAAAACTCAAGGTACTAGTTTTTGGATAGGAGGTCTCATCATGAGCCGACCTATTTGGTCCATGGGAATGTAGTGACATGAAATTGCCATCTATTTGGTCACCAAACCAGGGTAGTGTCTCTTGGTTGCATAGCCAAGATAAAGGGGTTCTCATCACGCCAACCTTCTCATTTCTGTGAAATGATTGTGGGTAACGTTGTCACCTCTGGTCACCATGCCAAGATAGTGTCCCCCATATTTTCCATTGAAAATAAAAAAGACCAAAATCAATAAGACTAAGAATAAAAGGAATTGAATGGGATAGGAAACAATGACATCCATGATAAGGTGCATCTCTCCCTCTACAAAGGAACCCATGGGTAAGACCTACATTTCCCTGTTATCATTGCACCCTCTACCCAAACACTTTCCCTACACAATTTCACACACTCACATGACCTAGACTGGATCTCACCTGGGAAACACCCCAAAATTGAGGAGGATTAGCTTAATAGAACATCATGAGACCCTCTCCAAACCTGACTTGTTAAATTGTATAATGTCTTTGAGAATTTGTCTGGGTAAAGGGGGGTTTCATGCACATGTTTGGGTAATTTGATTATTGGATTTGATTAACATTGCTATGATCCCTATGAATTATTATCCCATGGAGAGTGTACTTGTTGTTTCTGCAGGACCATGCCCGATGGATAGATACATATGGGGAGATGATTAGATCATACCTCCATGGGGCTGAAATCCCACAGATGTATGTTTTGAGGGGTGAAGAGATGTCAAATACTTTCACAAGGGAAAAGGAAGGATGTTTAACTGAAGAAAATTTGCCAAAAATAGGCCCAGGGGGGTATTTATATTCCACTTAGAAGTTGGCCTTGGGAGGCCCATGACATCACCATTGTGACCCTAAATGTCACGCATCATTAGGATTGGCATTATCGAGGCAGTTGTGTGCTAATTGGCACGTGTGGCATCATCCAGAGGCTTGGAAATCCTAAAATTTTGTAGACGATGCCCAATGTTTCACCCAAAAGGCTCAACGTCACCATAGAAGAGCATGGTGTCACCTCTGAAGATTCTTTTAGGGTTCAATTATTTTAATTTGTGTAAAAACCAAATTTTTCATGTAATTTGGCCATGTCGAGATTTTCATGACCTAATTGTAATTAAAGGTCATTGATATTGTATAAATAACAAACAAAATTCTCATTTGTATTCATCATTCACTCATCAGACAAGTGGTGCTATGAAATTCGACCCTCTTTAAGGGTTATTGGCTGAAATTTAGTGGTGCGCACTTCTTAGAGGAGGCATTTCTTGGTGTATTTTGGTAAATTTTCATGTGGAGGATATTCAACTAGGGTTTAGGCTTGATCATTCTTTGTGAAGTAAGTGGAAAATCTACACTTCTTTCTTGTGAATGAAATATTATGGTTAATTTACTTCTTTCATTTCTAAGATTATGAAATTGATTTCTTGAAACCCTAGGAGAAAGACATATGTTACTATCTTTTTCTCTATAGCCTTCCACTTGCTAAAATTTCTTGAAAGGCACCTATATAGAAGTAGATATTAGAGATCTACCATTGTATAATTCTATTAACCCTACTTCCTTTCCCATTGCATATGTTATTACAATTTGTCCAAGGAAAAGAGAAATCGCCAGGGCCTAAATTTTGTTACTTTCTTGCAATTATCTCGAGTAGTTGGAATTTTTCTTGGGATACCAACACATTTCTCATCCTCTCCATCCTCTTTTACATAAAATTATCATTGCTATTTTTCCTGTAAGAGTTGTTTCTACCATTATTGACTCCATTACCCTAGAAAGGAACTAGACTACCATTTACAATTGTTGATTGATCAAACAATTTTCAGAACTTCTTTTCTTGAACACCTGCTAACTTCCATTAACCTTAGATTAGCCTAAATTATTAACCTACTTGTTGTTGTTGAAAAATATTGCTACAACCATCTAACAACAACAAATTAACCCTAATGGTGACACATTATTTTAGCTAGATGTTGCTAAAACTTCTTGTGACTATTTATTATCAAATTTCCTAGTTAAAGTTATCATTACAAGTCTTTATTCAAGCATTTTAGAGAATAAATCTCAAGGTTGTTACAAATTTCTTATTGTTGTTATAAATTGTTACACTACTACAAATTTCATATGAGCTAGTACATTTCTTGAAAGTTCATTATCTTATGAAGCACTAACATCATTTTGGTACTTTGAAAGTGCCCATTTTTCCCTTGTTGTCTTGTTTTGGGAAGGTACACAATATTATTTATTTTCTTTATCTCTATAAGACATAAATAACCCTTTGATTTCAGTGATCTGTGAGAGGGGGGAGGATTTCCTTTTGTTATTTTCCTTAGCCTTCTCAAACCCCCAGTTCATTGGGGGCGTCTCCCCTGGGTAGTCATTACATACTCCTAAATAGAAAGACGTCTCCTATTAAGGTGACAATGATAGGTTATTCCCAGTTATGCCAATTCTGTACCCACTTTCCTTGGGCTTTTGGGCAAGTAAAAATTGTACGACAACAGGTCTTATTTAATAATATAGTGGACCTATTCCACATTACATTGAATTATCTCCACTAATAATACATAATCACATTCCCATTTTTTACCTCCCCAGGTACCCCATATTACCTCCTTAGGTATACTACATATTTTCATGATTTTCTATGTCTGGTTCAAGATCCTTCTAAACCTTTCCTCCCATTTCTTTCATGCTTTCCTAATCCCCCCCACTGAATTGTGTGCCTCCTCATTATTATCATGCCCCATGATCATGATAGGATCGAAGAGTTGGTTCGATGTCCTCAACTAGAGACATAGGAAATGAGTGTAGTTTTTCGAGGGCCCAGGCTCATGAATCTCATGTTAGTCCAACTCTAGTTAAAGATCGATAGGATTTGAACAAGACTCTGGAGGAGAAGATGGTCTCGGAACGTATGGTAGAACTGTTTGAACTCAAGGATGTGCCAATCTTGGAAGCTAATAAGCCACAAGGGCCTTTGATGCAGAATGAGCACTTAGTAAAGGAATACAAGAAAGTTCTTATCACCCTAGGAAATTTCCTCTCCCATGACCCTTCTTCACATCCTCAACATGGTGCAAAGAACAACAATTTTGAGGTGGAGCCACAAACTTCTTGGTTGACAGAGGACCACCTGTGACTAATCTTTGAGATCCACAATGAACATTAGGACCAAGGTACAAGCCGAAAATGCTAGAACAAAAGGTAAAATTGTTGATTGATCTCTGCTCCAACCCTCAATAGTGTCAGCATTCCCAGGAGGAACCAGGTCGCTTTGTCCTAATCCATGAATGGTGTCCCATTCCTCTTCAGTGTCCCAGGACCAATTAGACAAACAATTCAGACTCTAGCTCAGCTATGTGAGCCAATGCTAATTCATCTTCTTAGTAAGAGGTTCCATTTTTGTTTTCAAGTTAATGTTTTTCCTTATGTCTTGATAAATAATAGAACTTTCCCAGCTTTTTTCTTCTGGTCGGAAAACATTTCCTTTGAATGATCATGGGCTTGGGACGATTTTCTTTGTTGACAACCCAAGAACACATACAATGTGACTATATTACTATAATGTATGATTTTATTAGAAGGCAATATGAAATTCTAACAAATTTTTTTTTTTCTTAAAATATAATTGTTTTTTTCTCAAATTTAAAAAATAATGAAGTATTTATTTCCAATTTAATTAATCATATATATATATATATATATATATATATATATATATATATATATATATATATATATATATATATATATATATATATATATATATA
>CBVK0100300286.1:0-13186 GCA_900067695.1 Picea abies
TATATATATATATATTCCTTTAATGATTTGTAAAAACATTGATATATGAACATTTTAGATATAATGAAAGGTTAATATTTAATTTATTTTCATATCATAAAAATATTTTTTATATTTTTATTATATAAAAATAATAATATAATCAATTTAAATTTATTTTAATTTTGAATATATTAAATATTAGAAAAAATATCTCAAATTAAAATGTACTAAAATTAATATATATGCGAGAGACATAGTTATAAATTGAGATGACTCTTACTTGAAACTATAGATAGACATGTAAAACTACATACAAACACATAACACTATAAACAAACTAGATGAAATTTTAATATAATATTATACATAAAGATTAACTTTCTAATATATTTAATATTGAATTATAAAATACATTTATCTTTCCTAAATATAATAATTATTAATATTCATTTTAGTATCATAAAACATATATAAAGCATTACTAAATATTCATATTTCGTTTTTTTAATATAAAATTTTTAAAAATACTTAACTTGAATATGTAGGTTTTCACAATTAATCATAATATTAAAAAAACTTTCTCTATAGTGTAAGAAGTTTTGAAACTTCCAATGTGTAATATCCTTACAATAATTTGTTCAATGATGAATATTATCAAACATATGACAAACATTTATAAATAGAGAAAAATAATATGACATCTTATTATGAATGGAAACAACAATAAAAATATCTTTAGTTGCTGTAAAAATAGTTGTAGAACAAGACTAGGAATATAAACTATTGGCTATTAGGCAACTACACAATCTGCTACAAAACACACAAGGAAACCTGGTATGATGCCAACATAGAAACTGAGGCTCTCCAAGCTTCCCATTGCTCTGCTCCGGTATACTTCAATATCTTCATAAAATACCACAAGACAAAGACTCCAAATGAACTCTCCTTTGTCTAGCTAGGGTGGGTATAAAGACTCCAAATGAACTCTCCTTTGTCTAGCTAGGGTGGGTATTGCACCACCGAAACTAAACCTGCACTCGAAGGGTTTTTCCCAGAACCCTAACGAAAATGTTGGCCACAAGAGCACTCAATACATATCATATCATAATTCCCAAATAGGTAGGCACCCCTTCTATTTATTCTTCTTCTTCGATTCTTCTAGATCTTCCTTCTCAACCAAATCAAACCCTCACTTGATTAAAATATAATTATTGAATTTATTTAATATCTCTTTAGGTTTTGATACTTGGACTCTCCCTTTTCTTTGTTGACTATAGCCTATGGGAGTCGTGTAGGTTAATGAGTCATCAATTGGAGGGGGACATTACAATCCCCCCTTCTCGAAATTGCTTGTCCTCAAGCAATTTTAGATCATGGTGCTGCAAATTATATTCACCTTCCCATGTAGCATCTTCTGCAGGCAACCCCTTCCATATGACCAGCTACTCTCAAATAAATATTCTTCTCAATGTTCGTTTCCATATATACACAATCTTTTCAAGTGCCGAAACCAATTGTCCTTCCTCATCTAGCGGAGGAAGATCTCTCGAAGCGGTGACCTGTTGGCCCAATGCCTTTTTTAGGCATGACACATGGAATGTGTTGTGGATTCTGCTTCCCTCTGGTAGCTTCAACTCATATGCCACCTCTCCAAATCTCCTTATCACTCTATAGTGTCCATACAAATGAGGTTTCAATTTCTCTACACCACTCTTCTTTAGTGAATACTATCTGTAAGGTTGTAGCCTAAGAAAGACTAGGTCCCCATCCTAAAAATTGTGCTCCACCCAATGCCTATATGCATACACCTTCTGCTGGTTCTGAGTAACCTGCAAATTCTCCTTTAGGATCCTCAATATGTCCCGACTTTCCTGTAACCAGTCTTTGGCCTTGGGAGTCCTGCTCTCTCCAAATGCCAAATCTACAAATGATGGGGCATCATAGCCATACAATGCCCTGAATGGACTCATCTCGATGGATATGTGATGAGTGGTGTTGTAACAGTGATCCTAGAGATGCAACCATTTTATCCATGCTCATTGTTGTCCTGACACATAGTTACTCAGGTACCCTACTCATTTGTTCACTATCTAAGTCAGTCAGTTAGTCTGGGGTGATCCCTAGTACTAGGTCTCAACTCTGTCCTAGATAACCTAAATAGCTCCTGCTAAAACACACTGAGAAACCTATTATCCCTGTCACTAACTATATTCCTCGAAATACCATGGAGTCTGAACACTTGTCTGAAGAAAATATCTTCACCTGAAATGTGTTGTATTCTGAAGGAATGGAAAAAAAGTGTGCATATTTGGTTAACCTGTCTACCACCACCTAAATACGGTCCCTGCCTTAGAATTTTGGTAACACTGTAATGAAATCCATGGAAATGCTCTCCCATTTCCTCTCTGAAATAGGTAGCAGCTAAAGTAAACCTATTGGGTGTGTCATTTCTAACTTTCTCTACTGACAAGTCCTACACTCCCTCACGTACCGTAGTACATCCTCCTTGAGACCCTTCCATGAGAATCTCTCTTTCACCTATATATAAGTCTTTAACTACCCTAGGTGGTCAACTAAAGGGGCTTCCTCTCCTTGATCAAGGATTCAGGGACAAGATATATACTCTCCTTGTAGTAGATGATATCATTCACTACTCTGTATCTGTCATCCTGGTTGGTACCTTCCATCAACTCACAGGCGAATGTATTTTTGGAATATTCCACCAAGAGGGTAGACTTCCAATTTGCTGAGACCTCGAGAAGGGAAAAGAATGAAGGCCTCCTATAAAGGGCATCAAAATCTACATTCTTCTTGACCTTAACTTATTCAATATGAAAGTCATAGGCATGTAACTTACTCACCCACTTTTGTTGTTTTTCGCTCAAATCCTTTTGCTCTAGAAAGTATTTCAAGTTGTTGTGGTCGGTCCTCACTACAAAATGTCCTCCCACTAGGTAATATCGGAATTTGGCGAGTTCATGCATAATAGCCAACATCTCCTTATCATAGATGGAGTATATCCTTTCTGGTTCCCTCAAATTCCTACTCTCAAAAGATATGGGATGACGATTTTGCATCAGTACCGCTCCTATCCCTTCTGTGGGTGCATCACACTCTAGTATAAATGGCTGAGAGAAATTTGGAAGTGCTAGTATCGGGAAAGTGCTCATTACCTTTTTCATTCAACCAAATGTTGCTTATGCTTCCTCAGTCCACCTAAATTCTCCCTTTTTGGTCAGATCTATCAGCGGTGCCCCAAGTTGTGAAAACCCTTTCACAAATCGTTTGTAATAGTTGCATATCCTGAAGAATCCTCACAACTCAGTGATCAACCTAGGGATAGGCCAATCTAAGATCACTTGGATATTTTCTTGATGCACCTTCACTCCCTCAACACCTATTATGTGCCCTAAATACAAGATCTGCGTCAATCCAAATTCACACTTTTCCTCCTTGGAAAAAAATGATTGTTCCTCCATAATGCTAAGAATCTCATGCACATGCCCCAAATGTTCCCTCCACATCTTATTGTAGATCATAAGATCATCAAAGAACACTAATAGGAAACTTCTCAAATGTTTGTTGAAGATATGGTTCATACATGACTGGAAGGTAGCTAGTGCATTGGTCAACCCAAAGGGCATGACCACAAACTCATAGTGACCATAGTGACATTAGAATGTTGTTCTGTGGATTTCCTCCTCTCTCTCCCTAATCTGGTTGTATCATGATCGAAGATCAATCTTCTAAAAATATAGTGCTCCATGTAGCTCATCTATTATCTCGTCAATCCTTGGTATCATGTATCTGTTCTTAATAGTCTTCTTGTTTACATCCTTATAGCCAATGCACATTCTCCATGTGCCATCCTTCTTCTTCATCAATACTAATGAAGAAACAAATGGACTAGAGCTAGGTTGGATGTATCCCATCTCCAACAACTCCTGTATGACCTTTTCTATCTCATCCTTGAACTTCTTTGGGTTCATCTATGGTGTAGTAATCCCTGACTTGGCCCCTTCCTCTAACTCAATGACATGTTCGAATCATCAGTCTAGTGGTCTTCTTGCTAGTAGCAACCTGAATACCTTATCATGCTTACCCAGTAACTCTTGTATGTCTACATGGTAATGTTGACGATCCTGGGATGGCTTCTGCATTGTGACCAAACACTTTGCTATGCATGCCACACTTTTGTGTCTAAAGAGAGCCTCCATGCATTTGTTGGATACAACATTGGGTACTCCTAATGACATACCCCTTAGGATAACCCACTGATCCCTAGTGTCTATGAATTCCATCCTCATCTCTTGATAATTCATTTTGAAGTCTCCAAGGGAATATATCCATTGTACTCCCAATACCACATTGGTGTCCGCTAGTTCCACCACATAAAATTCATTGGTCAACATGTAGTTTCCCAATGTCACATCCAACCCTCTAATCCTCTGGGTACATGTCATGTTGTACCCATCTATCACTACTACCTTAAAACCCTCTAATTCCTCTGTGGGAATTTGTCTCTTGGTAACCAATGCTGCATCTATGAAATTATGGTGGCCCCTCCATCAATCAGTGTTGTAACTATTTGCCCCTGCATAATGCTCCTAAATTGGAAGTTATAGTACCTTGGGACTTTTGAGAATGTGGTTATGGTCACCTTCTTGACCCCTTCTTGTAATGGTGCATGTTCTGGAATTTCAAGGTGTGGTGCCTCACCACTGTCATGACCCTCATATGGAATGTTCGAGTTCTCCTCCTCACCTTCATCTTCTTCATCAGATAATACTTCAATATAATGGACCTTTACCTTGCCCATACATCGGTGATCTGGTTCCCATGGATCCTTGCAACTAAAATATAGTTTCTTTCTTCTAAGCTCTCTCCGAGTGTCTTCATCCAACCTATCTTTCCCTGTCCATGTTTGTTGCGGAAACTTTGTTGCCTGCCCCTTTTGAGGAATGGAGGTATTTATTGGGGCCTTTCTAACTGTTGTTTCTGTCATATCCTGAGTTTTCTTGATGAAATCCTGTAATGTGGATGTCCTAAAATCCTTAACCCAACTCTTCAAGGGTTCAGTTATCCCCTCTGTAAATAACATCACTAACCTTTGTTCTGAGATATCAGTTACCTTGACAACCAACCTACAAAACTCTATGATAAATTCCTCTGGTGTACCTGTTTGTCTCAACTGGACCAACTCCTTGAACTTAATTTTAGGATCCTTCCTTTAGAACATGTCCACCACCCTCTGGGTGAATTCTACATATGATGTAATGTTAACATGTGCAAGGGTGACCAACCCATGATGCCACCATTCATGAGCCTCCCTATCCAAATGTAAGGTGGCAATCTTGATTGCCTCTACCTTGGTCATTGGGTTGAGCTAGAGGTAAGTGTCCATCTTCTGCACCCAAGTGCTAGTTGAAATCTTAGTTGATCCATTGAAAGAGGGAATAGTTAACCTGCCCACCCTGTGCATAAGATCATAATATTGCTGGTATTGCACTGCTTTGTTCCATTCCATTGGTTTGTTCCTATATTTAGCATTGTAATAGCCTTGGAAAGAAAACAATTCCTGGAAATCTTCTGGTGTGGCTAAGTACTCTTCGTAACCCTTAAGGGGATCACTTTTCTAGTCCTGTTGGTCCGAAACTTCTTTCTGCTGCTCCTTAAGAAATTGTGGTAATGATGGGCTTGGTATTTTACTGCTACCTGTCGGTGATCCACTTTGTATTGCAATATGAGTGTTGTTATTTTCCCTATAGGCTCTACTACTTTGTTGACTGCCCTCTGTCTGATTCCCATTGTAGCCTCCTTGGATTTGAATTAGTTGTGTTAGGAGCTGTGTTGTCTATTATTGGCTAGCAGTCATTTGTAGTTTCCTTGCAACTATAGATTCCAACAATTGTTGGAATTTGTCTTCACCCTGGTTTCCCATGCTTCCTTCTGATTTTGATTCTGATGGTATTTCTTTTGAATTCCTTTCCGATGATTTGTTAGAGGGTTGTCCTCCACCCCCCTTATTCCTTGTCATTACAGGATGATATAATCACCAATGTATGCACACAATCTGATTCCCTTCCCATAGTTCCCCCTCACTGTAAATCACGTGTCTTTTTTTGAAAAAACTCTGAAAATCTGTCAAAATTAAAATGATTATAACTATAGTTCTGAGACTCCGTTTTGGCTAATTTGTTTTTTGAAATTAGGTATTTTTCTGAGAGGAATTCAAATACCCAATTTGTTTTGGCAAATTATGCTCATAAAATTTCATATCTGAGCCTGAAGTGAGTTGCCCCCTTTTTCTTCCAAACAAATTTTGCCATTTTTTTTTCTAAGGAAAGTGCTCTGATGCAATCACATGCTATCAAGATCACCAGCTATGATACCACTGTAATATCCTTGACCCAAATTATTAATTGTTCCTATGTGAAAATGATATGAAACCCTTACAATAATTTTCTCAATGAGGAATATTATCAAACACATGGAAAACACACATAAATATAGTAGAATAATATGGTATCTTATTATGAATGGGAACAAAAATACAAATATCTCTAGTGGCTGTAAAAACAACTGCAGAAAAAGACTAGGAAGATAAACTATTGGATGTTAGGAAGCTACACAATCTGCTACAAAACACACAAGGAAACCTGGTCTGATGCCAACATAGAAACTAAGGCTCTCCAAGCCTCCCACTACTCTACTCCAGTACACTTCAAGATATTCAGAAAATACCACAAGAAAAAGACTCCAAATGAACTCTCCTTTGTCTAGCTAGGGTGGGTATTGCACCACCAAAATTAAACCTGCACTGGAATGGTTTTTCCCAAAACTCTAACGGAAACACTGGCCACAAGAGCACTCAATACATATAAAATCATAATGCCTAGAGAGGCAGGCTCCCCTTCTATTTAGTCTTCTTCTCCAATTCTTCTAGATCTTCCTTCTTGACCAAATAAAACCCTCGCTTGATTAAAATATAATTATTTATTTTATTTAGTATCTCTTTAGGGTTTGATACTTTGACTCCCCTTTTTCTTTGTTGACTATAGCCTACATGAGTTGTTTAGGCTTATGAGTCATCAATTGGAGGGGTACATTACACAATGTTTAAAGTGGACACTCCACCAATCATCATGGAAAAATGAAGTTGCTATGATGATGGGTAGAGTGTCCACTCGAAACATTGGATGTTTCAAAACTTTTTACACAGTATTTGTCCAGAAAGTTTGTCTAACAACACTTAATTATTTTTTACTTTATATCGATTTGGATCCTTAGACATACTTAAAGTTTATCCATTTTTTATTAATGAATTTGTTCGTAGAATATAATTTCAATTTTTTACTTATCCAAAAAAAGTGATATGAAAGAAAAACACAAAATTCCTTGTCATAGAGTTCGACATGTAAAGACCAACATAGGGTTATTATCACACCCTCACAATTAGTGTCAGGGGTGGAACTGACTTGAGGACTATATGACACCACAACTTTTCCACCTTGGTGGCAAGGTCAACTCAAGTGTACTCGACTCAAACTACGCCTTAACACTTAGAATCCCTATTAGCTCACTTATGATAAACCATTCAACACTTGGAAAATTTGCAAGTAACAAGTATGCAAAATGTACACAACAAGATATTGTTTAAAGGGTCGGACAACTCAACTAGCCTAACACTCAAAGTTTAGTTACAAGATACAATATACAAAAACTGTGTCAAGCATGTAGCTCATGCCACAACCAAAAAAGTTTACAATGGAGCGTGTAGCTCTCAATATATACATACAACCCATACACCTGTTGCGATCCAAATTCCACTCGCAAACTGTCTTCTTCATTGAAAAATTTCATTGCACCTCCACACCTATCCCAGATTGCTTATTTGTGCCCAGAACTGAACACTTCATCGAATCACTTATCTCTATCTTAATTTTTGTGGTGTGTTGCATTTCTTTCCACCACACTCAACTCTCTCCACCATAGACCTAACACTTATCCAAAATTTGACCTCACCAAAACTTCAGTTTCATTGTCGTGCCTTATTCCATATGTTTGTTGATTTCCCTCTTGATTGATCCTGCATCAAATCACTCCATGTGATCCTTGGTTAGTTTCTTGATACCTTTGGTGACTCTCCCCCATGCTCCATATATATGTAAGTTATAAACCCGTGAAGTAAAACTATGCATACAAATTCTTAAGAAAAACAAAAATTAATCAATGGCTCATACACATAGTACATAGATATTTATGTTGGAAACCCTTAACTGGGAGAAAACCAACCTTCCTTAGTGTTGCACCTCTCAACTCTTCATTGTATTAATTTCACCATTCACAATACAATATATACAATATTTTAGGTTTCCCACAACTGCCAAAACTTTAATCCCTTAATGTGGGAGTAATTTAGAAAACCGTTAAGATAGTGAAAACCACCCAAAAAAAATCAGGGCACTTCCCCTGACCCTGACAGCTCTGGGCTAGTGCCCGAAGCTGAAATATTCACCTAAATAGGGGGGCCAATCCTATCCCCCCCTGTGACCCCCCCTTGGGAAGTTCCTGACACACACGTACACCATCAAGTGGTGGGATCTTCCAATCCAATGCACTCCCCCCCGCCCCCCCCACACCCCACACACACATGAAAATAATATAACACATACCCATCATTCTCCCACTTTTTGTTTTCTTTGCATACAAGGGGTTACATGGTGAGATATTCTACAATCCATGGAAACAATGCCCTTTGTTTCTCTACACCAGGAGAACTTCTTGGTGCTCACATACTTTGTCAATGAATCTGCAACATTCTTCAAAGTGTCAACCTTCTCCAACAATACCTTCTTGTCTTCAACCATGTCTCTCAAAAAGTGATATTGAACATCAATATGGTTTTTCTTTGAATGATAAGCTAGTTTATTTGCCAAGAATATTTCACTCTAACTATCAAAATCTAATTTCACTGGTTATTGTACCAACCCAATACTTGAACACAATCTCTATAACAATATTGCTTCCTTGCTTGCATGAGTGGCTGCCATGTATTCAACTTCTGTAGTTGAGAGTTCCACTACAACTTGTCTTTTTATTATCCAACTAATTTCTCCTCCAAATAGGTTAAACACATACCCACTTCTATATCTTTTGAGATCCAAATCTCCAACCCAATCTACATCGAAAAACCCGTGTATGTCCAACACTCTATCCAATCTTGGTCTTCCTTGATAACACAATCTATAACTAGTAGTGCCACACGAATACCTGAAAACCCTCTTTACTATTGTCCAATGCTTCTTTCCTAGTTTTGACATATATCTTCCCAAGAATCCCATTGCATGTGCAATGTATGGTCTAGTACAAAACATTGCATACATCAAAATTTCAAGTGCACTAACATACAAAACCTGTGTCATGTCTTATTCCTCTTCCCGTGTCTTGGGACACTGATCTGCAAATAAATTTACACCTACAGGAATGGGGATGTTGATTGCGTTACTTTCCTACATATTAAATCAATGCAATATCATCTCCACATATTTTCTCTGATTCAACAAGAGTTTCCTATTTGCACGATCTCTTGTAATCTCCATTCCGAGAATGAAGGTAGTAGCATCAAGATCCTTCATGTCAAATCTGGAGGATAGCTGTGATTTCACCTCCTTAATAACATCTATGTTATTTCCTACTAGAAACATTTTATTGACATACAACACTAAGTAAATGAAGTGATTACCAACTTGCTTGGAATATACATAATGATCAACTCTGCTTCTCACAAAACCTAGTTCAAAGATGTATGTGTCAAACTTTTGGTACCACATCCTAGGTGATTGCTTCAAACCATAGTGTGAATTATTTATCTTACAAACCAACTCTTTCTTCCCATTCACTACAAAGCCTTCTGCATGCTTTGTGTTGATTTATTATTCCACATCCTCATGTAGGAATGTTGTCTTCACATCCATATGTTTTAATTCAAACTCAAAAGAAACAACAATGGATAAAATAAATCTAATAGAATTTAACTTGGCAACAAGAGAAAACTTTTCACCAAAGTCAATTCCCTCTACCTGGGAATAACCTTTTGCTACTAATTGAGCTTTATATTTCTCCACTTTTCCTTTTGCATTCAACTTATTCTTAAACAACCATTTTCTACCAACTGGAAAGTCAACTAGATCCCATTCCTCATTCTTATCCAAGGCATCCATCTCTTCAACCATGGCCTTCTCCCAGAGTTTACTATCCTCTAAATTCACTGCTTCCCTGATAGTTATGGGATCATCATCAATAATAGATAAAGCAAAATTAGCATGAAAATCTGTTGGACTATACTTCTATGGTTTCACTCTTTCCCTCACTAATCTAATCAATATTGGGGTATGAGGTTCTTCTTCGTCTGCTTCATCTTCTTCTATTGAGTCATATTTTGGATGATCCAAATCAAACTCTATTTTCTTTGGTTCTTATTCTCTTGGTAGGAATTCCTATATGGGAACATCTTTAACCTCTATAAAAACAACATCTTGACTGTAAATAGTGTTCTTAGTTTAATGTTTCCAAAGCTTATAGCGTTTCATACCATCTTTATAACCAATAAAGATACACTTTTCATCTTTATTATCCATCTTAATCCTATTTTCCTTTGGAAAAAGTACATAAGCATCACAACCAAACACTCTTAGATGTTCAAGAGAATGTTTCTTAACATTCCATACCTCATGCAAAGTTTTGTCCACCAATGTTGATGATGGTGATCTATTTACTAGGTAACATGTAGTACCCACTGTCTCTACCCAAAATTCATGTCCTAACCCTACACCATTGAGCATGCTCCTTGTTTTTTACATCAACATTTTGTTCATTCTTTTTGCAACCTTGTTCCGTTGAGGTGTTTATGGAGTACTTTTTTTCCTTTCTCTACCACACTTTTTACAAAACTCTTTGAATTCATTCCCATAGAATTCTCCACCATTTTTCATCCTCAACACCTTTGTTTTCTTTTCTATATGATTTTCTACCATAGCCTTAAACTATTTAAATTTATCGAATACCTCAAATTTCTTCATAAGAAAATAAATCCATGTTTTCCTTGAGAAATCATCTATGAGTGAAACATAATACATAGATTTACCTAGTGATGGAGCATGCACATGTCTGAACACATCATTGTGTATCAATTATAAGATCACCTTTTCTCTTGTAGCACCAAATGGGCATCTTACCCGATTTTGTTGACCATATATGCAATTTTATCATAAATCAAAATCCAAGACCTGCAATTAGACATACCTTCAACCATACCTTTACCAAGTAATGTTCGAAGTCCCTATTCTCCAATATGTCCCAGTCTTTGATGCCATAGCATGCTCTTGTTTCCAGGGATAGTATGGATCATGTCTTCTTTATTTCTCTGCTCATGGACAATAGAAATCTCACCATAAGTACTTGCCAAAAACTTGTACAAAGTTCCACACTGAACTCCCCTCATCAACACCATCACTCCTTATACCATCTTGCAAGTGCCCTTTCCTAATAAAGTATCCACACCCGCATCATCCAACTTACTTACAGATATTAGGCTCTTGACTAGATTTGGAATGTGCAAAACCCTAGGGAGAGTTCTAATCCTTCCATATTTTAGCAACATATTAACCCTCCACATCCCATGATTTTGGCTATCGAGTCATCTCCTAGGAAGACATCACCATCATCGTAATTTTTATATTCATGGAACCACTCCTCGTGAGGATACATATGAAATGATGCACCTGAGTCGATCAACCATACACCACTATCTGCATGTGTACCTATAGATCCCAAGTAAACATCACCTCCTTCTTCTATGGAGTTTTTCGCCTCTTTGGAACATGCATCATTAGATCCCTTTTCTTTATCAACCTTCTTAGACCTACAATATTTCTTATAATGCCCAACTTTAACACACTTCTAGCATTTCCTTATATATTTTCCTGGAGATTTAGATCTACCTCTAGATTTAGATCTCCCCCCGAAAGACTTATTTTTATTCTTGTATTGGGGATGGCCTCTTACAAATAAAGAATTTGTGCTCTGTCTGTCCACGTTTTTCCGACTCATCTCTTCTAATAACAAGGATGCAACTACATCCTCATACTTCAATGCACATTGAGTGGTATTACCAATTGCTACAACTAGATTATCCTAGTATTATGACAAAAAATATAACAAGGTAATACACTTATCTTCTTTTGCAAGCTTAATATCAATGAAGACAAGTTGACTTACCAGATTATTGAAGGAATTTAGATCCTTTGTCATATAATCCCCATCTTCCTTCCTAAGACGATACAAATTCTTTCGAAGAAACAACTTTTTTACTAGGGACTTTGATTGATACAAATTCCCTAACTTTTCCCATAGTTCCTTGGCTATGGATTCTCCCAAGACATTTAGTAACACCGAATTTCCCAGGAAGAGTCAACTCACAGACCCAAGATAAATTTGATCTATAAAGACTGAACCAAACCATCAATAATAAGGCATCCCACTGAAGCCAAAAATGTTCTCTGATACCACATTTAAGTTATAAACCTATGAAGTAAAACTATGCATATATATTCTTAAGAAACACATAAATTAATCAATGGCTCATACACAATACAAACAGATTTGCGTTGGAAACCCTTAACCAGGACAAACCAACTTTCCTGGGTGTTCCACCTCTCAACTCTTCATTTTATTAATTTCAGCATTCACAATACAATATATACAATATTTTAGGTATTTTTCATCTACCAAAACCCTAATCCCTTAATTTGGGATTAATTTAGAAAACTGCTAAAAATAGAAAACACAACTAAAATAGAAAAAACCTTTAAAATAGGAAAATTCACCCAAAACAAATCAAGGTTCTTCCCCAAACCTTAATGGTGCTCGAAGCCAAAGGATTCTCCTAAGTTGGGGGGGGGGGGGGTGGGGGGGGGGGGGGGGGGGGATTCTTCCCTCTCTGCGACCCCCACTTGAGAAGTGCCCAATACACATACACCATTAGGTGGTGGGATTATCAAATCTGACGCATCCCCCACACACATGAAAAGTGTTAAATTTTTTAATTAAATAAAGTACCAAGGTAAGTGTTTCTCTTCTCTAGGTGCCTAAGAGGTGAGAAAGTGCCTAATGTGGGCCCTAGTCATTTAATTTGTGAGATGCA
>CBVK0100300287.1:0-13186 GCA_900067695.1 Picea abies
GATGTTTGGTTCTTAACAGACCTCCCGATCTTGGATCATTCGATGTTCGAGTTAGAGTGACTCCTTAGATTCCTCTTGGAACCTGAAAACTCTGTCACAGGTCCTTCCCTTTTCTAACGCGGGTTGTATGGTGACCGCAGACCCTTTCCTTAGCACTGTCTAAATATTGACACCAAAGGGGTGCTAACTCTTCTCTGTCTAAGCCCCTTCCTTCACATGACCATGGACTATGATCATGGACCAACTCCCTTCGCAATCCCGCACTTCGAAAATTTCACGAATTGCTTGCTCCCTTTTTCTAGATTTTCCTGAAGTCTGAATCCATGAAATCCTCAGATTAGATCAGCATTTCTCAATGATCCTCAACCAATGACTGAGTTATTCTTCACGATATTTTCTAACTTCTCGACGTAGTTCTTCCGATTCGTGATTCTGTGAATCTTCTTATCTACTTCCATGTGTCCTTCCTAGCACCAACGTCTAGGATCAACTCCTCTCTTCAAATTTCTTGAGTATTACACTCTACTCTTTGCATGCCTTGCTCTTGCTTGATGCCCTCCTAGAAGATCTCTACAAAACCTTTAGAAATTTTTCTTTCTCCGTGCTTCCTCTGCAGAGTCTTTCTCCTCCAAGGTGTTCAGTAACCTTGAGGCTCCTCCTGAGTCCACAAACTATCCTAGTGTGCCCTCCTGGAACATTATCCTATGAATTCGATTCGATATTCAGATGCACACTCTTTGCACTAGCTATAAAACTTCCAACATTAGGTTGTGCACTCCTTTCACAGCCTAAAGAACCCTGAAACAATTTAACAAACTCACTGATAGAGAATTCTATCTATCCCTGCAGATGGAATCTAACACATACATCTACAACATAAATGAACACACAAATGGCATTCATCAAATACACATATAAACATATAGAAACCCATATGCAAGATAAAGTGTTTTGTTTGTATTAATCTCAGAATGTTTGTTTACAATGTGTACAAAAGCTCGGACTGCAATAGATTCTTGACTCTATATTCTTCTCTCAACTTCCTCTCTTACTCTCTCTAATATTTTTTAATCTCCTCTCATATAATCTAATGAATTTAGATACACATATCTTTTACAAAAGAGGGGCTTCTCGAACTCTCCCTCCATCTACCTACTCTCATTAATTACAATTAATTTACATTAAATGGATATCTAGTCTAGATCGGATCTAGATCCCTATCAGCCTGTCAGCCATTAAAGGTGACACCAACTCTTTCCTGCATGATGACATGGCTTTGTCTCTTCCATCCTTACAAAATATTAATTGCATTAAATTGCAATTTTCAAAATTTGAAAACGAGGGGAAAATGAGAGGGTTGGCACCTCTCCCCTCCTTGAATGCACTTGGATGTGTTGTCTAGATGGCGCGTTGTTTAGGTGGAGCGATGCTCCTGCATCACCAACAAACATTTTTCTGGTTGATGGACTGCTAGCACAGGGGATCCACTAGCTGAAACCTAGTGCTCCAGATCTAATGCAACTGATGGTTTGTCCATCTGAGTTCGATTTTGAGTTTTATCGCGAGTTGTAGCTCACCTCCTCAAGACATTAAAGGACATGTGGCCAATTTGGTATGGAGACATAAAATCTAAATGTAGCATCATAATGAATTTATGTAAGATCCTGCATGTCTGTTTGGACAAGGCCCGTGCAACTACACTACCCAAAAATTCTCAAAACAATGTTCTTGAAAATCGACCTCCTCTTCAAAAATTGCACTATTCCTCATTGAGAAAAACACTAGTGCTAGAGATAAACCAAAAAATGATTTTCTCATTGACGAAATGATAGTGGAGGGGCCTCACTAGCTAAAACCTAGGGGTCAAGATCCAATGCAAATGATGATTCGTCCAACTGAGTCTCGGTTTGATTTTTATCGCGAGTTGCAACTTGCCTCCTCAAGTAATTCAAGGACATGCTTCCAATTTGGTCTAGGGGAATAAAATCCAAACCAATCATCATAATGGAGTTTCATAAGCTCCAACAAGTCTGTTTGGCCAAGGCCAATGTGACTACACTACCGACAAATTCATGACACGATGTTATTGAAAATCGACATCCTCTTCAGAACTTGCACTATGCCTCATTGGGAAAAACACTAGTTCCATAGATACTCCAACAAACGATTTTCTGGTTGATGGAATGATAGCATAGGAGCCCCACTAGATAAATACTAGTTCTCTGGATCCAATGCAACCGATGATTCATCCATCTGAGTTCCAATTTTATTTTTATCATGAGTTGCAACTCACATCCTCAATCCATTCAAGGACATGTTGGTATGGAAATGCAAGGAAAGACAAGGAAATGCAAAGCAAGGCAAGGCAAGGAAATCAAAGGCAAGACATGACGAGGCTAAGCATGGCATGGCATTGCAAGGCAAGTAAAGTTCTAGCTCTAGGTGTAGGTGTAGGTGTAGGTGTATTTGCAGGTATAGGTAAATCCTATTAATTATGATAATCAATGTTTGGAAACTATGAAGATACCTTATATATATATGAATAACGAGAGCTTGTGTTATGACATTGAAATTCTCATGCAAGTATTTTTATCTAAAATATATGGGATAACAAGTTGTAGAATTACATTCTTAATGAATCATTTGATTCTAATTTTTACGTATTAAAATTGTTCATTTAGTACAATCAATATTTATGTATTAAACTTGTTCATTTAGGTATTAAACATATTCATTTATGTATTAAACTTGTTCATTTAGGAAAGGCATGGAATGGAGTGGCAAGTGAAGGAAAGGCAAGGCATGGCATGGCATGGTATGGAAAGGCATGGCATTGCAAGGCATCATATGGAAAGGCATGGCATGGAAAGGCATACCGTACCATACCATACCATACCATACAATGGCATGGCAAGGCAAGGCATACCACACCATATGAAGGATACCATACCATAGCATGTCAAGGAAAGGAAAGGCATACCATACCATACCATATCTTACCATGGCATGTCAAGGCATACCATGCCATGCCAAGGAAACAATAGAATAACATACCATACCAAGGCAAGGCATACCATACCATACCATACCATCCGAAGGAAAGGTAAGGCATACCATACCATTCCATGGCATGGAAAGGAAAGGAAATGCATGGAAATGCATGGAAAACCAAGGTGTGCAAAGGCAAGGCATGGCATGGAAAGGCAAGGAAATGCTAGGAATTTCATGGAAAGGCATGTAAAGGAAAGGCATGGCATGACATGGCATGGCAAGGAAAGACAAGGTAAGGCTTGGCATGGAATGACATGGCATGTCATGACATGACATGGTATGACATGCCATGGCATGGTAGGGTAGGGAAAGACATGGTATGGAAAGACATGCATGGAATGGAAATTCATGGTATGGAAAGTACATGGAATGGCAAGGGATAGTGTTGGAGTTGCCCTTGTTTCGGATGGGAAGATACTGCGTATTTTTACATCCAGTGGGTACCTCTCATATTTCAGGTAGCAGAAGGTTCCTCATTCAATTGGGCAAAAATGCTCTCCGACAGTCTTTTCAACAGGGTCACAGAGTACCGAGAGAAAAAAGAAGCCGGGAGACCATCCGGATTCTTCATGTCTACGTATATCATGGACGCAATATGCTCCATGACACATTTTCCTTTGATGAATTGGGCTTGGAGTCCAACCCAAGAAAAAATTGTGCATGAGTACCACGACAAGCTATGGCAAAATAATGCAAATAAGTTTATTTATGATATTTTTAACTGGGTGATGGTGCCCCTCCACATCGCCATTTTTGGTCTTTCACCACCCCGCATCTCGGATAGCATTCCTGTGAATCTAAGTAGTATCGTGGACTGGTACATAGAAGAAGAATTCTCCTATTTTAGAGTTTTCGGAGCTGTTGTCCCTCCTCTGGCGCTATCGTTGTTCATCCCCGAAAAGCTGGCCTGTCGTGAGATTGTGCGACAAACAGTAATTGACGGAGTGAGTAAAGAGCTCAAAGTGTCATCAAAGAAGGTATGGCCATTTTTCCCTATTCGGCTTAATTCCTATTCCTTATTAGATTTCAGACATGCTAAGGCTGAAGTTGCAACCTTAGAAGACTTGATCCTAGTCTCTATTGAGTACAAAAAGCATGATCCACAGAGAGTTGTAAGCACCCATTTGGGGAATTGTGGATTAAAGAGGTTTGAACACGAGTGTTCACCCTCAGATGATGTTTTCCGAGGAGCAAGGTCCTATTCAGAAGTGCAATTTCGAATCAGATCTCTAGCACCCAAAGATAGGGCCTCTGTTTTAGAATTTCAGGAACATAGGAAAAGATGTCTCCCTGTGGTGCTGGGAGGTTTGGGACTTTCCAAGGATAAAGAAAAGGAGGCTGAAAGTTCTGAGGGGAAAACTTCTAATCCAGAAAAATGTCAGGAAGGGAAGCAGGAGAAGAATCCTGAACAGAAGAAGAGTCCCGAGTAGGAGAAGAATCCTGAATAGGAGAAGAGTCCCGAGCAAGAAAATAATCCCGAGCAGAAGAAGAGCCCCGAACAGGAAAAGAATCCCGAGCAGGAAAAGAATCCTAAAACGGAAGAAGGGACTACTAACCCACCTAAGGAACATGGTCCAGATATGGAAGTGAAAAACACCGACCCGCCTGAAACTCAGAATCTAGAGACAGGGACAGAGACGAAGACTTCCGATCCTCTGAAAGAGCAGGACTCACTCGTCACACCAGGAAAGGCGGCGAAGCAGATCGGACAACCCATCACCTCTTTCACACCCTTGCAGTTGGCACAGGGAGACATTAGCGAGGGATGGATATTTGGTGAAGAGTTGAGGCCTATAAGGGCAGAGGAACTCCCCCCTAACGAGTTCTTTTTTGACAGAAAGAGAAAAGTTGTAGTAAAGCGAGAATTTTATCAAGAGGGAGAGTCCACTGTTAAAAAATTCAAAGTGATCACAGAAGTAAAAATCAAGAAGAGTGACGAATTCGCCACAGAGATAGCAGGGACACTAGGAGCGTATGCCACAGCGAACCAATTCTCAGTCGCGATGTTGAAAAATCAGCTCAAGAGAAAGAACCGACTGATCAAAACTCTTGAAGCCCGAGTAGCTTCGGCTGTGGAAGACGCTAAGAGTCAAGCAAGTGGAGCAATAGAGCTGGCCCAATTGGCCGATAAGAAAGAAATCGAAGTCCTCAAAAACAAGCTGGAACAAGCAAATTCAGTGATCTAAGATGGTCGGGCACAGTTGGGTCAGCAGAGGGATACGATCACACAGTTACAGGCTCAATTGGAGGTCGCAGAAAGCAAGGTTGTCGACATCGAGATTGTTAAATCCTGAGCAATCGATATTCGGAGCAGGATCTCTTCTGCTCAACAGAGTCTGCTAAACAAAGCAGGGGAGTTTCGAGAAGATTGCCTGTTAGTGCATCAGATTTCTGAGAATCTGATTGTCAATGGAAGAAACGCATAAGCTGCTCGGATCACCTTCCAAGAAGCAGTGATAGCCAGCAACAACAGATTTTCAGCAGGGTCCCCCGGACTCACCATTGCCGAACAAACAAGGGGTAATATTTTGTTAAAAAATTGGGAACATGATATTACTTTAAGCAAGGAGCAGGCTCAAAAAGTGACGAATTCACTAGAAGAGACTTTCAAATCCATAAATGGCGAGTTGTTAGGAATGGAGAGTGGAGGTGACACAGAGGCTCTAAGGCAGATGAATATAGAGCAGATCTCCCTCGACATGAAGGAGAAAAATGAGAGAAATTTGGTGGAGATCTCTAAGATGAACAGGGTAGACATAGCTCAAATTGATAAACATTTGATTCAACCCAGCACACAACTCGGCGCCCTTGATACTGTTGATGCACATATGGGAAATAAACTTCCACAATTAGCCCGGGAGTGCTATTTTGCTGAAGCCATTGGTCAAGTAGAGTCGTCACAGCTTGTATCCCAATTCATAGAAAGATGTAGGATATGCACTGAGTCTATGCAGAGAAAAGCACCTGGCCCTTTTTGAAAATAAAATAGAAGATATGGAGTGTTTTCACTCCTCACAGCTGCCAAGCAGAAGCCGTCACAGCTTGTATCCCAATTCATAGACAGATGTAGGATATGCACTGAGTCTATGTAGAGAAAAGCACCTGGCCCTTTTTGAAAATAAAATAGAAGAGATGGAGTGTTTTCGCTCTTCACAGCTGCCAAGCGGAACTTTCACAACTTGTATCCAGTTTATGGACAAATGTATAATATGCACTGAGTCACGTAAAAGCAGGCAGCTGGCACTTTTTTGAAAATAAGGAATAGGGAAGGGAAAATTGGTATAAATAGATCACCAAAAGAAGAACCAAAGGCTGTAATTTTTGGCAAACATTGTAATGTATTTTTTGCATTGGAGAAGTTAATACAGAAAATTTGAAGATTCATGATTCCGTCACGACTGTGCAGCAAGTTTGTTTCGTTATGTTCTTTGTTTCTTTTCATTTTGCGCTACATAATTGATGTGTATCACTATAATTTAGTACAACCACTACTATAGTGAAGGGATTTCATCTTTCTGTAATTGTGTCTTGTCTTTCCTCTGCACCAGCTATCAGCGGGTGTAAGACCAATTTGCATTTACAAAATTTTATATTTAGTTACACTATGTCAATTATTTCTATGTCAATTTCTTCTTCTATGTATGTGTGAGTTTCTATTGACAGGAACCTTACGTTATCCACAGCTAAATGTTTTTTTCTCATTCCATACCTTTTATTAAAAGGAATACAGTTACGGGAAAGGGCCTTCAGTTTGCATTCCCATTTTCTTCTTCATGCAAAAATACCACTTAAAAAACCAAATTGAAACAGTGTTAAAATCTCTTCCTAAAGCGTTTCCATACTGGTATTGTTCCTTAAATGACTGTCCCTGCAGTAACTCAACCTAACATACAACCCTGACTCTCTAATCAAACTCATATCGCTTTAAATATCTTTGATACAATTCTTAAAACAGCTAACACCTGGGAAGAATTAGAACGTTCATGGGCAGCCATTGAGCAATATATTACCACCCAGGAATAGTTGGAAGCTAGACAACAAGAACGTAGAAACCCTTATTAGTTTCCATACCGAAGGTTAGTATAATCCTATATCAACCTTTTTTATACTTTCGGATGCCTTGACACTGTACTTTAAAGCCTTAGGTACAGACTCAGGAATAACAGATAGTATGGAAAGGCATGGTATGACATGCAAGGCAAGGCATGGTATGGAAAGGTATGCTATGAAAATACAATGCATGGGAAGTGAATGCGATGCATGGCATTGCAACGCTTACCATACCATACCATAGCATGGAAAGGAAAGACATACCATACCATACCAAGGATACCATACCATAGCATGGAAAGGCAAGGCAAGGCATACCATACCATGGAATGACAATGCATACCATACCATACCATAGCATAGCATACCATGCCAAAAAAACCATAGCATACCATACCATACCATACCTTACCAAGGCAAGGCAAGACATGCCATACCATGGCATGACATGGAAAGGAAAGACATGCAAAGGAAAGGCATGACATGGCATGGCATGGCAAGTCAAGGAAAGTAATGGAATGTAAAGGCAAGGCAATGCAAGGCATGAAAAGGAAAGGCATGGCATGACATGGCAAGGAAATACATGGAATGGCATGGCATGGCAAGGCAGGGAAGGGAAAGGCATGGCATGACAAGACATGGTATGGAAAGGAATGACATGGAAAGACAATGCATGGTATGGAAAGGCATGGCATGGAAAGGCATGGTATTGAAAGGCATGGTATTGAAAGGCATGGTATGGCATGACAAGGCAAGGCATGGAAAGGCATGGCATGATAAGGCATGGTATGGAAAGGCATGGTATGGAAAGACAAGGCATGGAAAGTGAATGCAAGGCATGGTATAGAAAGGCATGGCATGGAAAGGCATACCATACCATATCATACCATAGCATGGCAAGGCAAGGCATACCATACCATAACATGGAAAGGAAAGGCAAGGCATTCCATACCTTATCATAGCATGGCAAGACAAGGCATTCCATAACATACCATACCATACCATACCATAGCATGGAAAGGCAATTCATACCATACCATACCATACCATACCATACCATGCCATTCCAAGGATATCATACCATAACATGGAAAGGAAAGGAATATCATACCATACCATACCATGCCAAGGCATGGCATGGCCTGGAAAGGCAAGGAAATGCATGACATGGAAAGGCATGCAAAGAAAAGGAATGGCATGGAAAGGAAAGGTAAGGCATGTCATGACATGTCAAGGTTGTTGATATTATGGTAGTTGCGGGAGGTATTAACCTCCACTTGTGACCATTCATGAGATTAGAATATTCCAGGAAGCAAGAAGAACCCTAAAAGACTTGGACATAACCCTAGAAGTAAAGTTGGCTAAAGAGAATATTCTATATTGAGTCTTTAGCCTCCAAAAAGAGAAGTCAACCCAGACAGTCTGGAGAGATAAGTATAAATATAAGGCGCCAAAGCTCATTTGATACACACAAGTCAAAACTATAGAAATCCAGTAGTGTGCAAGTCCAGGGAGCAGCTACAGCTGCAGTTACTGCAACCTGTAATTTCGGTCTTTCTGGGTTGGAATTTCTAATTAGTCTTAGTTATATTTTCTTAGTGCATTAGCCTTGGTTGACTATTTATTTTCTATTGAAATTATTCTCTCTGCCAAGGTCAAGGTGCTCGGGGGTGGCATTTGTGCCTATGGTTTGGTGACAATATTTCTATATTGTCTATGGTTAAACGAGCACACCCACTTTTATATTAGGTTATGGGCCCACACCTCCTTCATTCAGTCTAATCACTGGAAGGAAGATAAGCCATAAGGTTATCAATCTTGTTGAAGAACTACCACTAGGGTTTATAGCAGGTGCAATTACTGAAGCATTGTCGCTAGGGTTACTAGTAGGTGTAGTTACAAAAAACCTAAAACTTTTTTCCCAACACCTTATGATGGAACACCTTAATCAAGAGGAATATATTCTAGTGTTCCTTACTCTAGCACACCTCTTGGCACTCTCGGAAGGAAAAAACATCAAGGTTGATATTTTGGGTCAAATTCAAAGTTTGACCAGCTATCAGTCAACAAAAATCATGAATGAAAAAATGGATCATCTACATTATTCAGCTCTCACAAGAACTCTTGAAGGTGACATGTGGATAATTGACAGTGGATATTCCAAGAATATGATAGGAGATCAAGTCAGAATCTCTAATCTGAAAGAAAAGAGTACATCCTACAAGGTATAACTTGGAGATAAGAACACCTATCTAGTCGAAGGAATTGGTCAAGCCTCCATCAAATTGAAAACATGTAACAATGTTCATTTGAGAAATGTCTTATATGTACCTAGTTTAGAAAAGAATCTTGTATCCATATCTTTCCTAGAAGAAAAAGGAAACATAATATCCTTTGTAGATGGAAAAGTATTATCTTGGTCTAGAGACTTCATCAGAGAGAACGCTAGAGTTATTGGAACCCATAAAGGAAGACTATACAGACTACTAGAACGAAATGATGAAGCTCTTGTACATGATGAAGTCAATCTCAATGAAATTTGGCATAGAAGGTATTATCATATAAAATATCAAGACTTACCTTTCCTTGAAAATATGGTTGAAGGAATACCAGAACTACAATCTACACATGAAGGAATTTTCAAAGGATGTGCTCTTGGTAACAATGTTAAGAAACCATTCTCAAGCAACAATAATAGATCTAAGGAAACCCTAGATCTAATACATTCAGATGTTTGCGGTCTGATGCCAGTCGAATATCTAGTAGGTTCTCTTTACTATGTAATATTCATATATGACTACTCAAGAAAGACTTGGTTATATCTCTTGAAGACAAAGGACAAAGTTTTCAACAAGTTTCAAGAATTCAAAGCAGATATAGAGAACCTCACAAACAAGAAAATCAAGACCTTGAGAATAGATAATGAAGGAGAATACACATCCAAGGAATTTGTTGCCTTTTACAAATTAGAAGGGGTTAGGAGGGAGCTAATTATTCCTCATAATCCTCAACAAAATGGTGTAGTAGAAAGGAAGAATAGATCTATTGAAGAAATTGTGAAGGCATTAATCAACGATCAAGGTTTATCTATGTATTTGTGGGCAAAAGAAGCCATGAAAACAATATATGTTCAGAACATAAGTCCACACCACATATTGAAGGATATGACTCTAGAAGAATCCTTCTCAGGAAAGAAACCTAATGTTGAACACTTAAGAATCTTTGGATGCCATGTTTACATTCACATCCCCAAGGATAAAGGGAAGAAATTAGAACCCTTATGAAAGAAGGGCATATTTGTGGGATATAGTGAATCATCCAAATCCTACAGAATCTATATCCTAGAAAAACATAAGGTTGAAGTCTATAGAGACGTAACCTTCAATGAAAATATGGCTTTCAAGAAATCCATAGAAGAAACTATAGAGGAAGAAGAGTATGAAGAGCCTAAAGAAGAAAGGACATGTCTTCCAAAAAGTGAGAATGAAGAAACATAACAACTTGATCATTCAATGCAACCATGTGAACCTATTGAATCGTTCATTGTACCCAAAACCAAGAAACATCCATATTGGATTGAAGCTACTCTACAAGAAGTATAAAGACTCAAAGCCCAAAATTGCACCTTCAGAGAAAGAAAAAATCTCAAACGATTCTCCAGCCATGCTGCATGTATGACAAATATTCTAAATGAAGAACCCACCACATTTGAGGAGGCATCTCAGAAGAAATAATGGAAATAATCCATGACAAAAGAAAATCAATCCATCATGAAAAATTATGTATGGGAAATTGTTCCTAGACCCAAATAAAAATCAGTACTAACTTCAAAATGGGTCTATAAGATCAAACATGCAACAGACAGAAGCGTGGATAAATACAAATCAAGGTTCGTAGCTAGGGGGTTATCCCAGAAGAAGGGAGAATATTATGATGAGACATTTTCTCCTATTTCCAGATATACTTCTATTAGATCCATTATGTCTCTTGTTGCTTCCATGGGATGGAGTTTACATCAAATGGATGTAAAGACAACTTTTTTCAATGGAGCAGTTGAAGAAGAAGTATACATTGAACAACCTTAAGGATTTTAAGTACACTCCATAGACACTCATGTTTGCAAATTAAAGAAATACATGTATGGACTCAAGAAAGCTCCAAGAGCTTGGTATGCTAGAATAGACAACTACTTAATAAGACTTGGTTTCTCCAAGACTCATGCAGATCCAAATATCTACTACAAAGTCATGAACAATGCACATGTAATTCTACTGCTATATGTCAATGATTTATTCTTGACACGTGAAGAGTCTCTCATCACCTAGTGTAAGAAGGAACTAACTTCTAAGTTCGATATGAAAGACCTCAGTCTCATGCATCATTACGTGAGACTAGAAGTATGGCAGAAGCGTGGTGAAGTATTCCTTGGAAAAGGAAAGTATGTAATGAAGATTCTTCAGAATTTTGGAATGATGGATTGCAAATCCATGGACACTCCTATGACCACAGATATAAGGAAAGTAAGAGAATCAAACTCTGATCCAGTAAACCCATCCCTATATCGTCAATTGATTGGGTCATTAATGTATTAGTGAATACTTGACCATATATAGTATTTGTTGTAAACACCCTAAGCCATTTCCAAGTGGAACCCAGACACGAATATTGGATAGTTTCAAAGCATGTTCTAAGATATATTCGTGGGACGCTAAACTATGGTTTAAGATATACCTCATCCAGTGATATACAACTTTATGGATTCACAGATTGAGATTGGGTAGGAAGTGCAGAAGACATAAGGAGTACTTCAGGAATGTGTTTCATCTAGGTCTTTGTTATGATATCTTGGGGCAGTAGGAAGAAAAAATTTGTCACACTCAGCACAGTAGAAGTAGAATATATCGCAGTATGTGAGGCATTTACATAAGAAGTATGGTTGAGAAAGATGATTTCTAGATTATTTGATCAAGTTCCATATTCAACCATAATATATTGTGACAATCAAAGTTATATAAGACTATACGAACACCCAGTGTTTCATGAAAGGTCGAAACATATTGAGATCAAATACTACGTTATTCAATATAAAGTCTAGGAAGGAAAAGTGAATCTCCAATATATCTCCACAGATGAGTAGACAACAAATATTTTGACAAAGCCTTTGTCCAGGATAAAGTTTTCATACTTACAAGGCAAGTTGGGGATCGTGGAGATAACTCCCTTAGTTGAAAGGGAAGAGATGGCTCTCCAGGTTGGGAGGGAGAACTAATATATCATTTATTTATGGACAACAATTTTCTAGTTTGGAAAATGGTCCAGGATGGGCAGTTCCTTTCCAGTTCGAAAAGTGGTTTGATATATTTTTACGGACATGAATTTTCCAGTTCGGAAAATGGTCTAGATCGGACAGTTATTTTCATAATGAAAATGATATGATAGATTGTTGATGTACCATAGACAACAATTCCCCTTATGGCCAGTGTGGGGGAATGGTCTAGGACAATCATTCTTCTTTATAGTCACTCTCAGTAGTGGTCAAGTGGACTGGTCCGCCTCGTCGGGCAGTCATTTTTTCAAAGTTCACAGTTGTGAGAAGTTTCAAAGAATGGTCTGTTTTGGAGGTTGGTCTGTCATTCCCTAGGGAAAAATCATTCTCTTCAGGTTGCACTATGTTTAGTGCTGGAGGAATGGCCCAGCTAGGTGAATGGTACAGGTTCAACAATCAAGGACATGCATTCCCTAGGGTAGACTCATTCTATCCAGGTTGCACTATGATTAGTGTCGGAGGAATGGCCCAGTTAAGTGAATGGTCTAGGCTCATAAATCAGGGTTAATTATTCTTCCATGCTTGGGAAGAATATTCCAGATAGACCATGGTTGATGTGTTTATTGTATGAGGGAAGCTGCTTCTCCATATCTCACAGATGTGAGTGGAAGAATGGCCCAGATGACTAAACTTGTATCATGATATTGTTTATGCAGATTGATATCAGATGATATGAATGTTGTAGAGACGGTATGTCTCTGGACAGTAGTTGTATACTACTATGGTGGATGTGTTCCACTGATTGTGACTATGTGTGAG
>CBVK0100300288.1:0-13186 GCA_900067695.1 Picea abies
AGTTGTAAAGTCTTATATCACTCAATGACTGAACAAATTATAAAATGTAACATACATATTTATAAATATTAATTTAAAACAAAATAATGTACAGTTCATATAATCATATAACCTACTTTGAGAAAGTGTATTCTAAATATATATATATCTACACGAAAAAAAAAGATAGATGTAAAATCATAATCATTAAATCTTTGTAATATTAAGTATTCTAAGATTTTCAAATAGTGGGTTTCTACCCTATCGTTTAAGCTATTACTTCATTAATACTCTTTAATATAATTTTAAATATTTATTTAAATTTTTTTAGTGAATCAATATAATTTATATAAATTAAATACTTATAATTTTTAATCTGGAGTGAATTTTATTTTTTATTTTTTATATTAAATGTAAAAATATTATATTAAATAAATAGATGTGTATAAAAATATATTTAAAACAAATATTTAATAAAAACAATTTGCAAACTTTACATCATTACTTATATATTTATATGAAACAATTTAGTAAATTACAAAATAAGTATTTGGAAAGTCTATAACTTTACATATATACATCACTGGTTCATCAATTTATTATACTTAGCAACATCTATTACCTTCTTTTTAAGGTTGAGTAATTATAAATAATCCCCTTAACACTTCACATAACATTCCAAATTTTATATATCATCTATTTCTTTTATCTTTATTATTTTCACTTTTATTGTTCTTTTTAATTTCTTCTTCATGAATACATATAAAACAAAACTTTAACATGATTTTATTATCAACAACAAAAACATTATTTTTCAATTAAATTCTTATAATTATATATATTCTATCAATCATTTAAAATTAAAATCCATAAAGTGAATACACACGTTATCCAAAACAATTTAAAACATAATCTTCATAAAAAAACCTAATATACATACTTTAAAAAAAAATTCAAAACATAATCTTCATTGAAAAAACCCAATTTAAACTAAAATAAATCGTTCATAAACTAAAAGCGATCATGTTAATTGATTTAGTTTAGGTAGTTGGGAGGAATGATTGTTATTCTCCCTACCCAAGTTTAATTCTTGCTCTATCACTTCAGTCACATTTGGAGTAAACAACATCCCAATTATTTGAGAATTATATCAATGCAATCAACTCTTTACAAGGACACTAGATTGAGATATATCAATGCAATCAACTCCTTACAAGGACATTAATGAGATAGGTCGCTTACAATAGTATGTCCAGGTCCACAAAAAAGGGTTAGTAAAGAGTTATACCAACATGATCAACATCGTGCACTGAGTCTTTTGAGATAGATCTCTTATAATGGTGCTAGCATGATTTAAACTTTTTTATATTACTCTAAGAAGAATATTACTCCATTTTTTTAAACTCTAGTAGGAGTATCACTCCAAGATGAGTATTTGTTATAACCCTAATTTGCACCATACATGCTTACCTGGCATCAGGCCATCCTAGATCCCTTCTTTGCCAAAGCACTGCTGAACAACTCTTTAAAAAACCTCTTTTATAAGGGCCCGCGCACCCAACTCCATCAATGGACGGGTGTACACACTAGCTGACCTAAAACAACCCGCGTGTACCTACAAAAACATGAAAAAAGGAAAGTTGCCGATGGAACACACAGCTTTGGGTGAGTTAACTAAATCTTCTGGCCATGCATGGCCAAGGGTTCGTCCAAATACCTAGCTTCTTCTAGCCTATAAAAGAAGGGTTAGGGGTCCTATTTGGAGGAGGAGAATAAGAGTAAATAAACTCTACCCAATTGCACATTCCCATTGTCCCAACCCTTTAGCCATCCTTGTGTAAAGAGAGATACAAAGCAAAGAAGTTGGAGGACATTTGAAGAGGAGCCCAGGATCAGGTTCGTGGAACAGTGGACGGTCTCGACATTGTAAGTTGATTCATTAAAGTTAATAATAGAGAAATGCTTTTCTCGTCCCACTATATTAGTTCTTCATAGTTTAGTGAGTATTGTTTGAATCTCTAACCCATTAATCTATAGAACAAATGTGTGTAGAGTTTGTTGCTTGTTTTGTACATAGTTCAGTCTTGGGAGGATAGCTACTATCAAGCGATCAAGCATGAAGAAGGATTGACATCGAACATCCAAAACAAGGTATGTTCGTTTAACCATGTATTTTCTTAAAAGAAATGGGGATTAGGTCTGGGACACGGTAGAAAGTAGGATTCTTTCGGTCTTATCTGCATGCATAATATAACCTTAAATGCTAGCCTGAAGGGCAATTTCCCACCACAACAGAATTAGCAACCATACTGGGGAAGTCTCTAGGGTTCCTAGGAATATTTTAGGGTATTTTTAAAAGACTAGTTTTCTTTCTTGTTTTTTGAAGTTTCTGCAAAGTTTGAGTTAACAGAGGTTCTGGTCTTCCATACCAGCTATCTCTGTTTATTTGTTTGACTGTGTTTTTTCGAGACCAACAGAGGTACACGCGGCCTACATAAGGTCCGCACACATGTACCCGCACCCTACTTTCTTACAACCTGCATGTAAATGCTAGTTGAAGAAGTAACAGTAGCGTGTATGATTCCATAAATTTTTTTAGGCAGTCATCCTCTTCCCTATCCGAATCAATCATTCTCAGGGGTTTTTTGGAACTCTTTCTAGTCTTGGTTGTTTGCAGTCTATAGCTTAGGGTTCATCTCAGATTGGTTTGTTTTACAAATTTTTTCCTTACATTGTTTTTCTTTTTTCTATTAAAGAAAGTGTTTAAGCCTTCAAAAGATCCTGGTTCTCAGTATCAATGGTCTCTTCCTGGTTTGGATTGTCTTTTTTTATTTGTTTCAGATTTTTAGAGATACACGCAACCTATATAAGGCTAGCACGATGTACACGCCCTCTGACTCTACACAGCTCGCATGCACACACTTGCTGTTGAATTGTCAACAGTGGGCTTGTGAAGGATAGTTTTTGTTGAGGGTGAGGCAATCATACTTTCCTTTGAAAAGAGTTAGACCTCTCAGGTTTATCGAATCTCTGTTCTAGCAGTCAATAGCTTAGGTTTGATCTTAGCCATAGCTTTCTTTTTTCATTTAAAAGTTTTCATCAAAATTTTCTTTAGGGTTTTTAGACAAGTGTGAGAGTACTTTTTTAAGATGCTAGTGTGTAATTTCTTGAAGTGATTCTTTGTGTTCTGTGATTAGGCCAAAATTTTTTCTTGGTTTTTGACTTGTTGATATTTTTCCTTTTTTTCTTTATGAGCATTCAAATAAAATAAAAAAATCTTTCATTTATTTGTTTGGTTGAAAAGTGTTGTTTTGCATTAGTAACCAGAGAAAAGTCTTTTCTTTCATAAGCTCTTGACAATGTGGTTAGATCATAAGTAGCTCGTAGTCGAGTGAAATCCTTCTTTAAGTTTGTTGATTCAAAAGATCTTACAAAATTTAAAAAAAATAAATTGAAAAGTTGTTGAAAATTTGCATTAAGTGAAGGTTTTTGTTTCCATCTTTCTGTTCATTTTTACTTTTGTCTTTCAAACATCACAAGTTTCACTTTCATACTCTTTGAAATAATACAAGCCATAAAATTAATGCTAAATCCAAAATTCATTATACTTTTATGTTTGTAGGGTTAACCAACTAGTTCAAGATTAGGGCCTTGGATTAGGTTGGAGAGGAAACTCTTCAAGGCCATTAAAATCAAACATTGGAGTCTGAGTTAGGGAGTGTCCAAGTCCAGTATCGTGAAAGTTATCCGGGACCCACCTCTAAAATAGGGGATAAACACGAGGTCATGTGCAGAAAGGTAGCAGAGATAACCCCTCCAAAGCTAGACCAATCATAGTGGATAACACATATAGAGGGCTTGTTTTGGGATTTTGTCGATGCATTTTCCACGGAGCTTTGTGGGTCTCGAATCCCTTAGAGGTCCTCAGTTGTCTTCCGGACCACTATCTATCAATACCCTTGATAGGTTTTGGGAAAGATACCCTACTCATTTTGGACTACCCGACTTTTGACTGTACTCGCCTAGTGACTGTTCGCGTGCTAGCAACCTAGTTTCCTATATTTTTTAGAGACATACACAGGTGACTGCGGGGGTATACCACGGTACCTAGGACAGACATCGGGCCACACTTTGCAGAGTATACCCGAAGGGTGCTTCCATGTTCAAGTTGCACTTGCACCGGTAAGTTGCTCTATTGTTGGTTGTTGTAACTGTTCTTCCAATTAATTTAGTGTTTTCCTGTATTATCTTATATGGAATTTTTTAGTGTGTGTTGTTTTTGAATGACTATAACGCCCTAGAGTGTCTTTGATCTTCTCACATAGTGGATGATCACGAGCTCCACTGGTCACAAAGGCTTCTTGGCCTGCTGCCAGTTACACTGGAGCCACCCCCACCACCACTAAGGCAAAAACTAGACCAACAAGGGTCTTTTGAAGCGATCGGGTCACAAGAAATTGTGCCCAAACAACATCCAGAGGAATCGATTGTTTTAGACCTTAAAGCGAAAGATTTTGGTCTGGTTGAAACCTCCACCACTGATCTTTCAACACCCACCATCGTACCGATTCATACTTACGAGTGCCACACAATGTTACATGCAACAATGGAAACAAATGTTGTTACTCCTTCTGGGAATTCTTAAATTCCCACTACGGTTATCACCACAGAAGAGTTTCCACATCCTAACCCACCGTCACCGATCTGATCCACCATGGTCTCGAATGCCTCTACATCACACAGTGGTCTGATCCTATCTCTGGTGGTGGCCACAACCCCTTTCACACGAAGTGCGATAGACCATCCACTCTCATACATGATGCCTAGTTCAGGTACAAGTCCTGTACTTTCCTAGTCCACTTCACAAACTTCAGGTCTAGGGGAAAGGAGCTCTAACGGTCCTCTGCAAGGACACATGGGGGGCACTCCTGCTCCTTTTGATGCTTCCCCTTACGGGGGAGGTCATATACCTCCTTCGTCCCCTTCACTTGGTGGCACGCATCAACAATCTGCCAGGCCACCTGCACACCATAGTTTATTTGGAGTAGGGAGTCAAGGACCACCTTCGCATAATATGCCAGTAGGTTTGACACCGTTTTATTTGTTTAGTTCATTTGGTAACAATTCCTTCTCGTTGACTACTTTCCCAACTGGGTGCAACCCCGGTTTCTGACAACCTATTCCTATGCAGGGTACTATTCTTGCACATGGGGCACACCTAGGAACTTCTTCCACATCAAGGCCTTGGAATTCTTGGCAGGGATCAGTTCCCTCGTCAGGAATGCCAATCTGGGGTAATTCTTTTCACAATCAATGGAACCTTGGACAAAGCACTATGCCTATCCCCACAGGACCGACATGGGGCAACCCTTCCCAAAGTCCTTCGAATGTAATGCATGCCCAACCATCTATGTCCTATTTTGGAAATCAGCTGATGATGTCTTCTCACATGCAAAATCAATAAACTGGCCATGGCCATGGTTTTTACCAAAACCTAGGCCAGCAGCCGAACTTTTCCTGGAAACTTGGTGCCAGTCAAACTCTAGGCCCCTTTTTCCCAGGTTATCACCTACAACCCAAACTACCCTTCCTGGAAACCTTGCATTTGCCAGACTTGACAGGGTTGTTGAATGATCCTATCTGTCATGATCCGCATTGGCCTTCTATGCTGTCGAAGTTTCCTTCGGACATCTTAAAGTTTGAAGCCAAGCCTAACAAAGATCTAGGAGATCATGTGACTACCTTCCATCTTTGGTTCTAATCTAACTCATTGAAATACAACTCCATACAATTGTGATTGTTTCAACGTACTCTCATTGGGAGTGCCATGAAATGGTACATTGAGCTCGATCACTCAAGATACTCTTCCTTCAGTGAACTGGCGATGGATTTCCTAAACCATTTCCAGTTACCTGTGAGATATGATGCTGGCATCGAATTGCTAGCCAATTTCTCATAAACAAAAGTGGACCATATCTCTAATCACATCCAAGAATGGAGACACTAAAAGATTTTAATTAAGGTACCAGTCCCACCAACATTCCTACTCGAGTGGTTCCTTAAGTCTTTTGTCCCACAGTTTTCCAAAGACGTCGCAACGTCGGGAGTATTTTTCGAAGAAGATGCCATCATGAGAGCTCAACAACTTGAGCTAATCTATTCTTAGTCCAGTTTATTATACGAGATCTTGCTAGATTTGTCACGCTCAATACTTGATAACACCAGACAGAGAGCTGGACCACATGTCGATGGTATTGTTGGTTCAACACAAACAAATCTCGCTAAGCAATTAACAAAGCAGTTGTAGCAGTTGTCTATAAAACACACAGTGGCCAACCAAACTACTGCTTTGGCTACTCCCCCTACCAAAACGTCAGATGTACACACAATGCAATCGACTAATCCAAAGGCCACCCAACAGCCTGAAGGAAAGAATAAACAATGAAAGAAGGGTAAGGGGGATAAAAAACCTACTGATAATGCTGGCAGGGAAAACACTGAGAAATGAAAGGTGAGGTATCCATGCAACTTATGCGTGGAAGACCACCCGACCCATCTATGTCCTTGGCTTGTAGAAGCCCAAAAGTTTGTGATGCAGCAACAACCTGCTGTGTTAACCAATCCATTTCAACATGGGTAAAATCTAACCCAAGCCTTTGCAAGCATGGAAGGGGGCAACCAAGGACCCTCTCCATCTTCGAACAACCCCGCATCCATGAATGTATATATGGTGAAGGGTGATTCTTTTATATCGACTAGAGCACGTGACTATAGTAAATCAAGCACTTCTGAGAAGGGAAAAGAAGCCGAACTCCCATCTCTTCCTCTACAGATTGGAAGACATTGGGCGAAACAATGGCATGCATCCCCAAAGCCGCATTCAAAAAATCTTCTCACAACCCAAATGCAAGGGCCACCTAGAACTATTCTGTGGTGGAATATTTATCACAAACCCCTTGTGCGATGTATGCTTTGGAGGTCCTCCAAATCTGCCCTTCCCAAAGGAAAGCCTTGTTAACCACTTTAGGATCTACCGAGACTTGAAATCTGGGTACAATCATGATGGATACAACCGAACTAAAACCTCATTTTCATTACCATGTAGCATTTCAGATAGTAGTGTCTTATCCCACGAAAATTTTTACTCGAAATATCTTCCGCACGGTGGTTGATGAGGGAGCCTCAACATGCATTATGTCGTTGGCATATTGGAAGGTCATTGGCCAACCCGTTTTGTCTCTGTCACCTACTCTCCTCACTGATTTCGACGATCATTTGTTCCGACTACATGGCATCATTCCCTCTTTCCCCGTGCAGTTAGGAGGGAAGACCATGTGTGTTGAGGTAGAGGTAGTCGATGTGCCCCTCGACTATAACCTCTTGTTAGGGAAGAGTTGGAATTATTCCATGCAAGTTGTGGTTGCTATAGTTTTCCAGGTCTTGTTGTTTCCACACGAGGGTTGGATAGTGACCATCGATCAATTGTCTTTCTCCAGACCTGACCCTTCATTGGGGGCATCCAAGGTCCCGATGATTGATAATCCTCAACTAGGTGTAGTCAACGTAGGGGTTGGTTTGTGCCCATCTTTGATAGGTACCTTCGATTACCCTCCCCCTCAAGGCGATAACAAGTTTATATCCAATCACCACAAGTTTGAGATTTTTCAAGTTTCGTCGTTCCGCATGACTTACTTCGACGATCCATGGATACTTCCTTCCCCATCGATCACGATGGATGGGACAGGGAACCCAGGCATGTTCATGCCCTTGTCCATAGCTGAAGTAGCATACTCTTTAGTCCAGTAAGCTTCAACTAACACTGATCCAACTCCTGTACAAGAGTTCGATCCACTTCTAGAGCCTATTTGGGCTCAGGGTTCTCTCACTGACATCGATTCATTAGACTTAGTCTTTTCCTTTGATGAAGCTATAATTGAAGCAATGACTAGTCCAAACAAACCCTGGGAAGATCTTCATCATAGATCATACTTCCTCCTAGAGTTAAGAAGAATCGAAACCGAAGAATTCACCTTGACTATGATGGGAGATAGGTCTTGTCCTATTAATCCCTTAGCTACACACGAGGTTTATGCTGAGGGTAATATGGAAAATATTGTTGAAACCTTACCAATCAATATCTCCAGAACCCCTGGTGCTGTAGACAATGTTTTTGTCGGAGCATACTACTTCCTCAAGGAGATACCCAACATCGACCCACAAAGTGTCGATCATGAGCTAACTTTGTTGATTTTCAAGCTCTCTTTGAGATCTGAAAGCAACATTCAATGAGACTGCATTTATGCTTTTCGATCTCATCCAGATTAACTGAGAAAAGAAACCTCTATGGGTCTTCTTTTAAGCCCTTTTCAGACCCTCTAAACATGAAAAGATTGCCGAGTGTTCTTGTGGCCTTTCACGCTCGTTAAACTGAAATTTGAAGTCACGCCTATCCAACGGTAGTTTACCCCTTTTTCAGTCTGGACTATCAACTATATGAACAAAGGTATACTCTATGGAACTTCAGTTCTCTAGAAGAGTACTCTCAGGTATCATTTTACCCCTTTTTCGGGCATGAGGGACTAAATTTACGAAAAAGGAACCCCCATGGAGTCAATAGTTAAGCTCTTTTCAGACTCCCTAAAATTGAAAAGATCTTCGAGTGACCTTATTCTTTCACACTTGTTAAACTGGTCTAGAAGAACATTCCTGATGAAGTCCATAATTAAGCTTTTTTCAGACTCCTTAAAAATGAAAAAAGGTTGAGTGATCTTGTCTTTCTCACACTCGTTAAAATGGTTTTGAATAGACGTCTTGTTGGTGCTAGTTTACCCCTTTTTCGAACTGACTAGACTATCTTCGAAAAAGATACCCCAATGGAGTCTCCGTTTATGTTTTTTCGGACTCTCTAAATATGAAAATCCATCAAGCTTACCTTCTCTGGGCTTGTTAAACTTACATCGAAGGACGTTACCATTGTGTGTTTTGTTAACCGTGTTTGCATACCTTATACGCCAGCCATGTAGCACTTTGCTTCTGCGTCTTAACACTTTTGGCCCTCGAAGGATTTTTCCTGAGTATCATTATTCTGAACATCAGTCTTGTCCTTGCGCATTGAACTTGTTTGTTTGTAACAGTCGTTCCTCCATTGTAACGTAACATTCCTTTATTATTTTTTCAAAATTATTGAAATAGACAAAAAAAATAAAAAATAACCCAAAAAGAGGAAGGGAAAAGTATTTTCTTTATTGGCAGCATGGTGAATCGCCCTTGGATAAAGCACATCTGTTCATTTGTTTATCAAACTATGGAATGTAATACAACCTTAGGAAGTTGTTCTCGCTACATAGATTTGTGTCCTGCTCTATTTGGTTATTCTTCCAAACATATGGAGAGTTTGCATTGCCTCCTATTTTGTAAACTTATGATTAATTCCATGCTACCTAAGTCTCATCATTTGTCATGTTGTTGTCCAATGGAAGCTTCTACCAAGCCTGAGTTGGCCCCTCTGCAATTTGTCTCTTTCCCTCATACCTGACCATCCTGAACATCCAATCAAGTCTTTGTTCGAAATCAATGAAGCCTTCAGTCTGATCATCGAGATTCTCTAGTCCTTGACCGACGAGTTGTCGAAGACCTCTAGGTAGAGAAGTTGTACACTCATATTACACTCATACCTTGATTTTTGAAGATTTTGAAGTTGTTTCTCGAGCTCTAAATACCTCATCTCCAGCAATCAGGCCATATCAACTTCTAGGAGATGGATACTCTATATGTATATCTTTTTTATTTCGAGATGTAGCTTCGTTGTGTAATGTTCGCGGCTACACTTTATATAGTTATTTGACATGGATCTACATTGTATTTGATTGGTAGCCATGATTCTATTTTATCCCAAGCATGGGTATTCCCGCCTCAATGAGACATTTGTTATTTTGCAGACGACGCTTCCCGGTTCCTAGTCCCTGGGATCACTTGTTCAATACATCAGTAAAGATTGGTAATTTATTTCGGCCATCAGATGCTCTTCTGACCTCAAACATTAGGGGGCATCTATTATAACCGTAATTTGCACCATACATGCTTACCTGGCATCAGGCCATATCGGATCCCTTCTTTGCCAAAGCACTATTGAACAACTCTTTAAAAAACCTCTTTTATAAGGGCCCACGTGCCCAACTCCATTACTGCATGCATGTACACACTAGATGACCTAAAACAACCCGTGTGGACCTACAAAAGCACGAAAAAGGGAAAGTTGCCGATGGAACACACAACTTGCTTAATCTGTAAAACAAATGCATGTAGAGTTTGTTGCTTGTTTTGTATGCAGTTTAGTCATGGGAGTATAGTTTCTAGTAAGCGATCAAGTATGAAGAAGGATTGACATCGAACATCCGGAACAAGGTATGTTCGTTTAACCATTTATTTGCTTAAAATACATGGGGATTAGGTATGGGACAACAGTAGAAAGTAGGATTCTTTTAGTCTTATCTGCAAGCATAATATAGCCCTAAATGCTAGTCCATAGGAGGATTTCCCACCACAACAGTATTACTACACTAACAAATTCTTAAATTCTCGATATTCCAGCAAAAATGTTCTTTCAATTACCTATTATATAAAGGTAAGGGCTTGCAAGGTCATAATGAAAAATGAGTAACGCGTGCTATATCTCTATGATAGACTTGAGGATTCCTTACAATAGTACTTGGTTGAATCTTTTAGGGCACCAACTAAGGACGATAGTTGATACCCCTAGCTATAACACTCAATTACTTGGTATGCTAGAGTGATCTCCCTAAGTGTTGTTCTTGGTGTACTATAGTAGTAGTTTGGTCTATAGAACTATTTAAGGTTAGTTTCAGGTGCTCCTAGAGGGCTTTTGATATACCCAAGGGTATGTGGGAGATCAAATTTGTAGGTATATTCAGTTTGATCCCATACAACTCGAAGGAGAGGTTACAAGGGTGTTCAACTAGGTGATGCCACTTGTATTCATCATGTTTATTCTTCCCCAATTGTGGGTTTACTTGTTTAATGATAGATCTCTATGTTTAAGGATGCTTGAACATGTCTCTATCCTAAAACAAAAATTCTAAAATTGGTGCATGTGATGGTTTAAGAAAGATCTCTAATCCCACTTGCAATCTACTTAAATAACATAAACAAGAAAACAACCAATATTTAGATATAAATATAAGTGCAGAAAAAAAATAATACAAGAGTCAATGAGATTAAACCTACATAATATAAACTTGCAATTAAACCTACAAAATATAACCCTTGTATTGATACTCTATAAGAGAGAGCAATGTTCATGGGCCTCTTCGATGAGGAAACCTCCTTTGAGAAAAGATCTAATACTATAACAATCTTTCACAAAACATTACATAGTCTTTTAGTTCAAAAAATAGCTTCTTACAAGAAAAATCCCCACCGTCGTGAGTCCATCTTGATTTCTGCCCCTCTTCAAAGGACATATTACATTAATTACCTAATTTCTAAGTACCACCAAATAGGGAGATTATGGTAGGACCCTAACACTTTTTCATAAAACCAAATTGCTTCTCTCCTTGGTGCTCAAGAATTTCTCTTTATTTTTTACCAGATATCTATATGCTTTCCTCATAAATTGGATACTATAACTTCCTTCTTATTTTGAATGCACAAAGTTGTACTTTAGAACTTTGTGCCTATTTGAGTTATTAATGCCCCTTTTTGTGAACAATACATGGAATGCGTGTATGTGTTCTTGCACAAGCTATCCTTAATGTTTGAGTTCTCTTAACTTGGCATATTGGCTATCATAATTTCCCATAGGAAGGTATTTCTCACTGAGGACATTCACAAAATATTACCTTATATCTTAAGGTATGAAAGGATTATATATTCAAACAAGGTATTTCCTTATTATCATCAATGGTAGTATGTTATTATGCTAACAATAAATCTCCCACGAATCACTTTCATTGGGGCAAAGGTAATTTTTTCCTTGCCCTAGAAGGTGTTAACTTAAAATTACACTTCTCAAAGAATATTGAGCTGTGTTTCTAAGGTGTATGTATCCATATTACCTTCAAATTAAGGGATGTAAAGGTTTAAAGAATATTGATCCATGTTTCTAAGGTGTATGTATCCATATTACCTTCAAATTTAGGGGTGCAAAGGTTTAATTGTAGCTTGACTAACATTTATTCTTGAATAAAATTGTTCCACGGTTTAAAAAAAATTATACCAAGTCTCGAGACATTTTTGTATTTTGTATATAACTAGAGAATATTAATTCAAATGGAATGAAACATATGGATTTTGTTCGTAGAGAGGAGATATACAAAAGTTCCAGAGAGGTTCCTTGTCTAATTCTTCTTGGATTTGTCCGAAAATGAAAAATAGTGGTTTTTAAAGATCCGGGTCCAAATCATTGATAAAGGTCCATATTAAGATGAAAATATTGGAGAGAGTAAAATACGATGACACACAAATAACCCATGAAGGAAATAAATCAATCCTAAAGGGATTGGAATGGGAATACTGAAATAGACAAAAATCCATTATTCCAGGCCACTTTTGAGGGATTTTTGAGATTTCTAGAGTAGGAAAAGTGACCTTAGATCACAAAACTAGAAAACATTATTTACTAGACATTTTATATAAGCATCAAGACAAACAACTCTGGTTTATTGAAAATTTTCATATGTGCATAGATTATGAGATAGTCATTTTTGCTAAAAATTCAAAGTCTGGAAAAAGAGGTGAAAAAATGACAAAGCTGTAGCTTCTAGATTGTTGTAGTTTTTGATTGGTGTATCATATTGAAAATATTAGAGTTTATATGAATTCCTTGTAATTATTATTATCTATTTCTAATATAAAATTTTCTTTATTTCTTGACATATTTTTTTTGTAGTTGACAGAAGTTGACACTTCAAGAAAATTACACCAGTGGAGAAAATGCACAAAAAGGATGAAAATGGTTTTTTTAGGAAGTCATAACTTTCAAATTAGAAATCGGATTGCGGAATGAGTGCATTCATTGAAAATATTATTTAGTGAATAATGACATACAATTATTATAATTTGGAAAATATTGATATAATTCTTCAGGAGTTGAGCTGAAAAAGGACATGTAGCATTATTTGACAGATTTCTATAATATGCATAGTGAGATCGGAAGAGCGTCGTGTAGGGAAAGAGTGTAGATCTCGGT
>CBVK0100300289.1:0-13185 GCA_900067695.1 Picea abies
TATATATATATATATAAACTCTTTATATTTAGTTAATTTGGCTTTGATTTTTTTAAGGGAAACTTTTAATTATATATATCATTTTTAAAAGTTTCAAAGTATTATTTTCTTTTTAAAGAAAAAGTTTAAAAGAAGATAATAAAAATAATTTATTATGGAAGGATATTAAGATAATTTAGAAATACAATAAAAAATATTGGAAGGAGAACTAAGATATTATAAAGCAAACAATAAACAATTACAATTCAAAATTGAGAAGGAAAAATATTTTAATGGGTTAACACAGAAAGATAATCGCTACCTCAAAGAGCGTTTTAGAGAACTCATTGCACAAAATGAAGAACTAAAGATCGAAAGACAAAAAATGGGCCAAGACTTAATAGAACGAAATGAGGAAATATTACGATTAAAAAATCATAATCAAAATCTACTAGTTAAAATCAAGAAGTCAAAAGACAAGAAGCAAGGGAATACAAATTTAGAACAAGAAAATCGAGCTCTCAAGGAGAAATCAACTGAAAAGGAGCAAGAAATCTCATGCTTAAGGAACCTTAACCAGAAGTTACTTGAACAAATTAAAATCTTAAAGGACCAAAGAAAGGAGAATCTAGAATAAAAAAAAGACAATAGGTCTGAAAATAAGGAAGAACTCTTACGATTAAGACGATATAATCAAGACTTATTAACACAGATTAAAAATTTGAAGCATGATGAGAAGACTTTACAATTAAAGCTAGATTGCAAAACATCATTAGTTGATAAAGAGACAATGACTGAACCTATGGAACTAAAGAAGTCGTTAGATGTAAAAGTCCCAATTCCGGATAAAGGAATTAATATAGAACCAATAAAACATACAACTAACAAAAGGACGTGAATCCAATTTATGTAAAGAGGTCTTCAAATGTCAAAGAAGAAACAATCCTAGACCATGAAGAAAATTCAATTCCAAAATTTAATCAACAAAAAGTTATAAGTATACGAAGTAAGGATCAAGTTGCAAGGATGCCTTATCAACATCCTAATTACAAAAATCGATAATTTAGCCAATCCTTGTATCAATAGAAACAAATGATAAATATGTCAACGAATATTACTTCAGCTACAAGTGATGCTCAAAATAGAAGTTATCATGGGAGTCAAAATACATCAAGTTCTTTCCAAGAACCCTATAAACTCCCCATGCAGAAGATCGAATTGGGATGGGTAGACTCCTTTACAATGCGACTGTTTTTCTCAGCACTTAAAAGATCCTATCGTCTCAGGTCCTCAATGATTACTAACTCGATAATGAAGAATCATGCGACAATAATTAAAATCTAGCACAAGAGATAAGTCTTCCATAAAGTATGCTTTGAGGACAAAGCATTTTTAAGGGGAAGGCAATGTTATGAACATAAATATACATATACCATAGATGAATAATTATTAATAATGAAAGGTCATGTCTCAAAGGACATGACTATTGGTAAATGGCACCCCTGCGTGGGTATATAAGCAGACCCTCATTCTCAATTGTAATCATCTTATATCTTACTATTCATTTATTATTTACAGTCCTATATGTATTACTTTGTTATATTCCAAGTATTTTGGATAATTCTTGTGTGAGTGAACTTTGTTCATCTCAATTTTGCACCTCTACGTTCTTTCGGTTACTTGTCATAGGATAAATATAAAACTCTCCTTAGTTCACAAGATTACTTGTGACAAAATACATAATCCAACCTATAGAAGAAACAATTTGAGTGAGGAAAATAGAACCATCCAAAAATACCATATACATAGGAGAGTGAAATGACATTTTCCAACCAAGTTTAATGCATGATAAGAAGGGATAAAAGAATAAAAAAAAAAAAAATGCTACTTATATTCAACATGTACAAGGGTATTTCCATAAAATCATTGTATGGGAATAATACTTATTGAAATAGATCTTGTTATGAGGCTCAATCAAAACATTCCCATCACAATATTCCAACTCATAATATTCCTTACTAAGAACATGCATAACAATATAAGGATTGTTCCACATAGGATTAAACTTCCTCGACTGCAATGAATATTTATCTTGGTGAAAATCCAACACTAGGACTCCTTTAGAGAAAACACAGGGATGGATATATGTGTCATATTTATCCTTAACATGTTTTGTTTTAGCTTCACTCATAGTATCATCACCTCTACAGTGTTCATAAAGCCATTCTAGGTAAACAAGGTGCTCTTCCTTAGAAGTTGAGTCATGAAATAACACAAAAACTAATTTCAATGAGGAAATTTCATATTCAATTCATAATATATCCTCGCGTACATGGAAAAGATAAAATGTAGTTTAATCTAGTGTAGTCTTGACTGGAGTTTAGTATGCCCATAGAGATAAGAAAAACATTATTAAGTGCCAGTTAGTTTTACTCTTGTTAATATCCTTTGGGAAATATTTTTCAAATCCTTACTAATGAATTGTACTTGTCCATTCAAGTGAGGATAGTTAGGGGATGAGTGTTCTTTCTTGAACCCAACTTCGTTTCTAGCTTTGTAATCATTTTATTAAAAAATTAGAGGCATGTTCAGTGAAAAATTCTCTAAGAACTCCAAACCTAAAGATGAGATGATTGAATATGAATAGATAAATTATTTCATCGTCATTTGTAAATGTATGCATAGCTTCATCCCACTTATCCAAATAGTCCATCCACCACAATAATGTACTTACAAGATTTCATCAAAATTGGATGGAATGTCATAAATCAACCCCCAATAGGGAATAAAGGATCAGAATGTGCATGCATATTTTTTTATGTACACTTGAAAAGGATATTATTTCTTAGCTACTACAACAAGATCCTTAAAAATAGAGGGAAAAAAATCTTGCATGAAAAATATTTTGATTAATGGCCAACCCAAATAGTTGACTACCACATCTACCATTATGATTCATTAATAAAATTCTCTACCTATTCAAGATTCAAACATCAATGTAACCCAATGTCATCCCATTCATGGTACAAAGTGTCACCAATAATTAGGTATCTCTTCATGTGATGTCGAATTTTCCATTAGTCACTATGAGAGAGGTGAGAAGGGCATTGTTAAAATTGTAGATATAACATGATATTTTTATACCACTAATCAAAAGTGGTAATGACGAGTAAATTTTCATCAAGTAATGGCTCAATTTAAAATTTATCCTAATAGTCTCTTGGTAACTCTGACATCATCTATATGAAAAATATATATTTCTTCGATTTGTCATAGGTACATACTCTAAATCAATTTATTTCAATATTACTATGCAATTGGAATATTTACCTCTAATTATTCCTCAAGATAATATATGCTACATGGGATTTACATTTGCAATCACTATCATGTGTTGAAGAAGGATATAATATCAAAGTCTTTCGATAGCATGTATTATTTCCAAGGCCAATATTTCAACATAAGAGTATCATAACTTAGGCCCAACAATGAACTTATTTAAATTGTATACCACTTGTTGTTTATGCAATTAATCCTCCTAAGCCAAATTCATGTCAATGGTTGATTCATATGTCACTAGATATAAAAGAAAGCACTATCTATAATCTAGTGGACTCAATAATCAGGAAAACATTAAGCCCTTTTTAAAGACATCAAATGATAATTGAACATAATCATACCATATAAAATGAAATACATTATTCAAAAGACACATGAATCCTTTTGTGATGTCAAAATAATTAGCTATTAATCGATGCAAAAAAATGCTCCTTTCCTTATAGACTTTAGAAATAAAAAATATTACATTGGGAGGAAATTGAACTATCAATTCCACCTTAAAGGGATCAACCATGATGCCATACTTGGACACTATGAAACAAAGAAATTTCGTAAACATGACACAAAAGTTACACTCGTGCAGATTCAGAGGAATTTTCTATACCCCATCTTTCAAAAACTATAGGAAGCTCCAAAGACTATCAACCACTCACTCTAGCCTACATGAGTTACTAGAGCTAAAAAAAAGGTGTCTCCACCATCCTCTTGTGAATATTTTTTCATAATTATGACAAGAATCAGTCTTTTCCTTCTTATTCTTGTTTTTCTCTTCCTTCTAGTCTCTTTCGAAATGCTCAAGCTTCCTATATTTCCAACATTTTGGCTTATACTTTCTTGGAGACTTATTTAATGACTCTCCCATGGGATTTGTATTTTCCCTTTAACCTCATATTTCCTTTTCCTTTCAACCTTCCATGAAAAAACAATCACTCATTAGTTAATTCAAAAGATTTCCACCTAACCTCCTTTGAGATTAAACTATCCATAAACTCATCAAGAACCATTGTATTTATAGTGTTCCTAATGGCCCTTAAAATGTTGTCCAAAAAATTTAGCACATAACAAAAAATATTCATACAACGATCCTCCTCATACATTTAATATCATTTGGGCCCAATAATATTAAATGCACTCAGATGCTTGGCTATAGAATCACCATCATCCATTCTCAAGGTGAACATGTTTTCTTGCAGAAAAAGATTATTAAGAATCGATTTAATCTCATACAAATCCAGAAAAATGTTCCATATAGTTGCTATATTTTTTCCTTTAGAAACATTCAATAACATTGAAATTAAAAAATAGAACTTGGCAAGTCTTCTCATCTTTTTCTCTAACTCTACCCATGCTTTATCCTTCATACCAGTGGGTTTGGTTCTAAATAAGGTATCCCGTAGATCTCAATATATGAGAAAATCCTTCATCTTGAGCTTCCATAGCTCAAAGTTAGTGTCATTAAACTTCCCATTTCTAATCTAGACATGCTCACCATTGCCATAGAACAATATTTACTTTTCCATAAGCACCCACTCAAACTAGTATTAGATTTGAAAAAATTGTCCCTAACGCCTTGAGTCCAAAGTGATCAATCCTTGATTCTAAACAAAGGGAAGAAAAGGTAGAAAATATAATTTTTTCACTAATCAATGAGAAAAGAATGTGCAGAAAAAAATTAAACATAGTTGCATTGATAAACAAAATAGAAAAGTACACCCATTAAGTAAAATAATTTCCTCCGTAAAACCTTTCCAAGAGAAAAAACCCACACTCCAAAGAACACTTAATGTATTATTAAAAACTGACAAATGGTTACAATATATTACAAATTCTCTATTTTTTAGGAAGCACTATTTGGTAGCATAAAGGTTTTGGAGAATTTTCTACAGCATAACAACATGTTAAAACATTTATGAGAACCTCTAACCCAAACATTAAATAAATAGACATAAAAAAACCATAAACCATTTATGCTTTTCTAATTTTACATAATGGAAACTACCAACAATTAATTAGCCAATTAATGGAAACTACCAACAATTAATTATTTATAATCAACATTTATTCTATACTATTGGTCAACATTTATCCTTTACTATTTCTTAGTATTTCTTGAAATAACAACTTTTCTTCACAACCACAAAATATATAACACGCCCATCACAACAATAGAAAATTCTATATATTAATATAATATTCAATTTTAATTAAGAAAACAAACAAACATGAACTAAAATAATTAACAGCAAAATCAAATATTAAAAGAATGAATGACAATTCCAAAACTCAGAATAACACATGTTAATTCAAAACCAAAATGACAAATGGTAATTCAAATATTGAAACGTCAAATGCGAATGGGATCCGGAAGTTATAAATATCGAAGGATTATCTTGGAGCTCATAACAACAAATGGTCACATTAAAGTCCATAATAACAAATAGCTACTTCGAAGTTCAAAATATGGAATCCATTTTAATTAAAATAACAAATAGCTACTTGGGAGCTCAAAGCTTAAAATTAATTGGGAACTCAAAACTTAAACTAACAAATAGTTACTTGGGAGTTCAAAATATGGAATCCATTTTATTTATTTTTATTGATGTAAAAGATAAATTACTAACTCATCTTTTTTTATTATTTTATTTAAACTTTTATTATTAGTAATTATAAATTTATTATCATTTTACTTTAAATTTGTATTGTTATTGTTAATGGTTACAAATTTTTTACCTTTTTACTTAATTATTATTAATGATTACAATTTTTTTATATTTTACTTAAATTATTATTATTATTTATTTTGAAATATTTAAAAATAATTACAACCTCATTACATGTAACTAAATAACAAATATGGAATCCATTTTAATTAAAATAACAACTACTTGCCAGCTCAAAACTTAAAATAACTAATAGCTACTTAGGATTTCAAAATATGGAATCTATTTTATTTAAATTTTATTGATGTAAAAAACAAATTATTAACTCAAAGGTTTTTTACTATTTTATTTAATCTTTTATTAAATTTTTATTATTAATGATTAAATTTTTTTATCATTTTACTTTAAATTTGTATTGTTAATGGTTACAAGCTTTTTATCTTTTATTTAAACTATTATTTTTTATTGTTAGTGGTTACAATTTTTTTACCATTTTACTTAAATTATTATTAGTTATTTTGAGATGTTTGGAAATAATTACAACCTCAATACATGTAACTAAATAACAAATATGGAATCCATTTTAATTAAAATAACAAATAGCTAGGACCCCAAAAGTTCAAATAACAAATAGCCATCTGGTAGTTCAAAATATGGAATCCATTTTATTTAAATTTTTTGATGTAACAAACAAATTACTAACTCAAACTTTTTTTACTATGTTATTTAAATTTTTATTATTAGTGATTATAAACTTATTATCATTTTACTTTAAATTTGTATTATTAATGGTTACAGATTTTTTACCTTTTTATTTAAATTATTATTTTTTATTATTAGTGGCTACAAATTTTTTACTATTTTACTTAAATTATTATTATTATTATTATTAATTATTTTGAGATATTAAAAAAAAAAAAACATAAAATCAATTTTTTAATTATAGATTTAACCCTTTTAAGTATTTTTAAAACCAAATTCTATAAACTTAGCCATTTCCCATTATCTAGGGTTGAGATGAATGAATAAAGAGCTCCTAGAGTTCCAAATATTCAAAATTCGATGATGTTACAATGATGTCGCTTTGAAAGCAAAGCTCATGGTAATATGGAGATAGGGCCCCCACATCGCCCATTGGGAGGTTTAAAAATGAATGACTTATATAATTACAATGTCATCTTGTTCGATCTCTGAATGTGGTACTTGGGGGAATTGCATTACGAATACTTCTTAGGAGTTTGAAATTAAAATAGAGGTAATCCAAGTTATCGTTATGAATTTAGATGTTACAACAAGAAATATTTTGCATTAATGGTATAAATGAGTTTTTATAATGCATTTGAACCACCATTAAAATTGAATATAAAAAAAATTTAAATTTTGGTGGAGTTGTTCAATGTTCAATGTGAGCCTCTGCGACTGAACGAGGGCTCCCTCTTGCCGCCATGGAGATGTTGGTATCATCCCAGGTTCCTCCCCCTCCTCCTCCCCCAACAGTCGAGGATGCTTTCAACTCGTTGTTGGCTTCTTTGCCGAAAAAAAAGAAAACTGAAGCCGCTAAATTCGTGAAAAAGCTGGATGATATTCCAGAAATCTCCCTCCCCCTCGAGAGACCGATCCAGGCCACTTTTTCACTAGTGGATCTCACCCTTGTGGGAAAGTTCATTGGCTTTTGGCCCTCGCCAAAAAAAACGAAGAACTGGGTGGTCAAAAATTGGATGCCTTTGATCAAGAACAATGTTACCTCGTACTTCTTGGGGAGAGGCTTCTTTCTGTTCGAGTTCACCGCAAAAGAGGATAAAGATCTGATCTTTAGGAATGGTCCCTATTTCATGGTCCCTCAGGGCTTGTATCTCAACAAGTGGACGTCAGACTTCGATCCAGAAGTGGACATTCCTATGGTTGTTCCAATGTGGGTTAGGCTATTGAATCTCCCAGTGCACTGTTGGAATTGAGATTTTTGCATCACATAGGCAACGACTTGGGTAAATTTATTGACCAGGAAAACAATAAGGACCAATATGACTATGCCATAATATGCGTCGAGGTCGATCTAGAGGTGGGACTTCCAGAGGCAATAAAAATAAATGTTGGCAGTTGGACTCATGTGCAAAAGCTAGATTACAAGCAACTTCCTTTCAAGTGCCGAAAATGCCATGTTTATGGACACTTCGCCAGGGGTTGTCCAAGTAGTGGAGAGATGGATAAAGAGAAGGAGGAAGGCTAGAATTAGGTTAATAGGACAAAGATCTCCCATAAAACCCCCAAATCTAGGGCTCCAAATGGAAAAGGCTCTCATTCAGCTTCTGCTCAGCAAAGCCCTTCCCTGAACGGTTAAGAAAACAAATTTCGGCCATTAAGCTCAGCCCCAGAGGAAACCCAGGAGGTCGAAAAACAAAATACATTGTCACCTGACAAAGGGGCCCCCTTAGGCCCAAGGACAGGTGAAAGTCCTGCAGAAAGCCTCAAGGAAAAAAAATAGAAGTTGAAGAGGAAGAACAAGAGTCAGAGGAATCAGAGGAGGAAGGAGAAATAGGGGACACACAAACTTCAGCCAGAAGATCGACAAGAGGTTGAAAGTCTGCCCGAGAAAAGAGAGATCAGGAAACCTACAAAGATAAGCTTTAGGGTAGCCAACAAACCCCTGAAAAACTATTGGAAAAAACCCCAAAGATGACAAGGAATTAGACCCAGGGCTCCAAGGGAGCTCATCACACTCAAAAAACTAAGTGATGAAGGTTGTCTCCTGGAATTGTAGAGGTATGGGGAAAAAAGTGAAAGAAGAAGCCATGAGAAACCTCATAAGGATAGAAACCCTAGACATTCTACTAATCTAGGAAACAAAAATAGAGGACAAATACTTCCTCCAAATTAGTAAGAAATTTTGGAATAAAGGTGGAGGACTGATCGTCTCTGCTCAAGGAGCCTCGGGTGGGTTGGCTTCTCTTTGGAACATCAACAAATACTCATTGGTCACTAAGACTCTAAGTGCTCACTAGATATTCTTTAAACTCCAACATATTGATACAGAGGAGGTCTTTAGTCTCTTTAATGTGTACGTCCCAGTTAACGCAGGGGAAAAAAAGGCCTCTTGGGATTCCATCAGAAATCTGGAAGAAATGGAGAATTAGGAAAATTTCATCATCGTTGGCAACCTCAATATTACCTTGCTTTATTCAGAGAAGCGAGGAGGCAGCATTGTCAGAAATCCGACAAGGGAATGGGTGGAGAACCTCATGCAAGATTGGGACATGCTTGACATCAAGCCCTCTAATGGTAAGTTTACTTGGTCAAACAAAAGAGTCAGTCCTAGTCATATTGCAGCAAGGCTAGAAAAATTTCTCATTCAAAGTTATTTCATCCTTTTGGATTTAGAGGCTAGAATGTATATTCTCCCTTGTAGTGTTTCAGATCATAAACCTATCAAGATTGAACTCCTGGCCCAAAAAAACCTAGGCCCTCTACCTTTCAGATTTATCCCTTTATAGGTGAAGGACCCTGGCTTCATGAATAAGGTAAAGGAAAGTTGGAGGATGTCTGTCAAGGGATCTTCCTTCTTCGTTTGGGAGGAAAAACTTAGAAGAGTGAAAGAAATCCTAAAAAGTTGGGCCAAAACTCTCACTAATCCATCTTCTGAAAGAAAAAATTCCAATTCATTCTTGAGCTCCATCAACTACAAAAAGAAAGTGCAGAAATCACAAAAGAAACTCTAGACAGGGAGGCAGACTTACAACAAAAGTATCATAAGAAATTATTGTCCGAGGAATAATATTGGAGACAAAAATCTCGCAGCATTTGGCTTAAAGCGAGAGATAGGAATACCTCCTTATTCCATAAGCAAGCCCAAGTGAGAAGAAGTTTTAACTACATTTCAAAAATCAAAGAAGATGCCACAACCCACAAGTATTTCATCAGCATTAAAAGGGCAACATCCTCTCATTTTAAAAATCTTTACAATGAAGAAGGGGAGAGGGCCCAGAACACCAAGTTTCTAGATGTGGTACCTTCAAAGATCACCAACAATATGAATCAGATATTGGAAGCTAAGGTCACTAAAAAAGAAATTAAGTCTACTCTCTTTGTTATGGAGCCTGATAAAACCCCCAGACTGGATGGGTTTACTGTCAGATTCCTCCAAAATTGTTGACAGATAGTTGAAAAGGATTTGCATAAACTAGTTTTGAAATCCCAATCCTGTTAGAAAATTGGTGGTAGCACTAATTCAACCTTCCTTTCCCTCATCCCAAAGGAAAAGGGAGCCAACGCCTTCAACAGATTTTGCCCTATCTCTCTTTGTAACATTGGTTACAAGCTGATAACAAAGGTGATAGCCAATAGATTGAAAAGTATCCTCCCTACTATTATCCCAGAGAATCAAGGGGGTTTTGTTCATGGGAGACATATCAATGACAACTTCATCTTAGTACAAGAGGTGATACACTCAAGTTTGCATCAAAAAGAAAAGGGTATAGTTGTTAAAGTTGATCTAGCAAATTCCTTTGATCATGTCAGACACAGTTTTCTCTTTTAGGTTATGCACAAGTTTGGGTTCAGGAATAATTTCATCAATTGGATTCGCGCTTATATCTCTGAGCTTTGGATCTCTCCTTTGGTGAATGAGAGAGCAACAGATTTTTTCAAATCCACGAGATGACTCCGACAGGGGTGTCCCCTTTCTCCCCTCCTCTTCATCCTCCAAGCTTCTGTTCTAATATTTTACCTGGATAAGAAACAACCAGATCAAGAGATTATGGGCCTGAACATTGCAAGAGTAAAAAATATAAATCATGCATTGTTTGCTAAAGATTCTCTGTTGTTAGGCACAACCAATGTGCTTTTAGCTTCATGATTCAAAGAAGTGTTGGATGATTACTGTGATGCAGCTAGAAGTATCCTAAATAAAGGGAAATGCCATATCTATTGTTGGAATGTTTCTGTCAGTGCCCTCAATGCCATTTTCAGATGTTTGGGCTTTGCTGCCTCTTCCAACTGGTCTTCTTTCAAGTACTCGGGCCTTCCAAATTTCCAAAAGTCTGCCTTTGGCAGAGACTGGCTCCCTCTATTAGAAAATTTCAAGCTCAAGATTCAGGCCTGGGGCTTCTCTTGACTCAACCATGCTGGCAAATCAGTTCTCATCAAGGTTGTCCTCAATAGCCTCCCAATATTCCAATTCTATGTCATGTTGTCTCCTATGTGTATCCTCAAGAAAATGGAGGATTACATGTGGAAGTTCTTTTGGAAGGGCGGAAAACAAAACAAGAAGAGAATCCCCCTAGTAAGTTGGGACAAAGTCACCAAGCCCCTAATGGAAGGTGGAATGGAATTTAAATACCTCAGCACCCAAAATGTGGCAATGGGAGCAAAGCAAATTTAGAGACTTATCGCTCCAAAGCCTAGCTGGGCAATGGAATGGACTTTAAATACCTCAGCACCCAAAATGTGGCAATGGGAGCAAAGAAAATTTAGAGACTTATCGCTCCAAAGCCTAGCTGGGCACAAATTTCTATGTGGAAAAAATATTTTAGGGGACAAACGAAATGTTGTCCTGACAGCCCCCTCCCAAAAATTTGATCGCATCTCCTCAAACTCTGCGTTAAATATACCCCATTGATAAACCTCCACACATTCTGGATTTCGAGTAATGGCAAGCTTATAAAAATCAGGGAAGACAACATCATGAACAATTCTCAACTCGCTGAAATCGGTTCTTTGCATGCGCTACGGGTTTGTATGTTCAACATCACCTTCATCACTCTGTGGGACATCTCATGTTGGGAAGACTGCAATTGGATTAGTTGGAAGAAGCTTCGAGTGCCATTGGAGTTGAAGCACTACTGTGACACATCTTTTGCTCACCTGAAGGGCATGGCCGCGATCCATGCTGGGAGACAAGACAAACCCATATGGGGCTCTCAATCGGGCTGCTATATTCTGGCTCTTGGTTATGCAAAAATGTTTGAACAACCCCATGTCCCTCTTAACCCTGCGATTTGGAAGGGCCTTTGTGGCCACAAGACAATTCCAAAAATCGATTTTTTTGTTGGCTCATGTGCCACAATAGAATCCTAATTGGGGATCAATTGAATAAAAGAGGCTTGCAAGGGCCTTCCCAATGCATAATGTTCCTTGAAAATGAAGAGAACCTCTGTCACTTAATGTTGGAATGTAAATTTGCACAAGAGATCTAAAATGAGGCTCTAGGCCCTTGGATAAACACTCTTAGTTGTCCCACCTCCATCGTTGAATTGTTTGCTAAATGGTTACATGCAACTATCCAGGTGTACTCCCAAAAAATGAAAGCTTCAAGGTGGTCTGACTCTCCTTGCCAAAGATCATATGGTGGAAAATCTGGTTTGAAAGGAACAAGAGAATTTTCAAGGATCAAGTGCACATAGTGAAGCTTGTCATGACCAAGATCAAAAATCAACTAAAAGAAAGCCTAGGCGATCAGCTTGAGGAAACCAATTTAAGTCAGCAAGACCTTGAATGGGGAGTAAGGTTGGGCCTCCAGTTTACTCAAGTTGTAAGGCAAAGCAAGCCAAGCAAAGAATGGAAAATTAGATTCAATGAGAAAGTCTTTTTAGCCTGGATGAAAAACCAATCCAAACATACTCTACTCTTTGATGGGGCAGCCAAAGGCGATCTCAGGAAAGCGGGTGGAGGTGGGGTCATTAAGAATCTAGAAGGCAGAATCGAGCATAGTTTCACCTGGGGCTTGGGCCACACTACTAGCATCCAAGAAGAAGTGTTGGCTCTATTCCAAGGCCTCAAGAAGGTCAAGGATCTAGGCATCAAAGAGGTAAATTTAATTGGTGATTCTCAATCCATTATAAAAACTATAGTGGACAATTCTTCTCCAAAAGACTTCAGATTTGCAAGACTGGTGACAAGAATCAAAACCCTGGTTAAAACCTTTTAGAGTATAAAATTCTTCCATGTGATGAGGGAGAATAAGAAGGACTGACTCAGTTCGTCTATATTCACAAGCTAGGGAAAATAACAGAGATTGACTCATTTTCTATATGTAGAAACCTCTGGTTTATAGGTATTCGGGCCTTTGAGATCCTGGACGAAGAGGAAAGCTAGGCTTCTCCTCATATTTTGTAACCTGATTAGAGGCATTTACGCAAACAATTAATTACAATCCCATATTTATTCCTATATATATATATATATATATATATATATATATATATATATATATATA
>CBVK0100300290.1:0-13185 GCA_900067695.1 Picea abies
TATCAAGTCTTCTTCATTTTTAGATCACATGTTGACTAAAAGTCATAAAGGTGAATGAATTATAGTTGGGGGTTTCACTCATTATGGTTAGAAACAGTAACAATTCAAGAATAAGTGTTAAGTGGTTTAGAAAACATTTAATGGTTGATGTAACAAAGTTGAGAGGATAAGAATCATGCAGTATTAACTAGAATTCAATGGAAAGGGATACATATTTATATATATATTTTAAATACTTACAATGCGTTTGTATTCCGATGACCCTTCCGACGATCCAAAACGTTACCGATATGGAAAAAATTTCGATGAATAGTTTCTAGCTTTGGAATTACGACGATGTCTTCCATCATAGTTTAAGGTCTAAAAACATTTATGGTGTCATCGGAATATTTTAGGTCATCTCTATTGCGAAGACATTTTCCGTCATAGTGGATATGACATGCAAACCATATGTTTCCATCGAAAGTAAGATGACATGTAAATATACGTTGGAAGTGAGACACAAATTTGTGTCAATTTAAAATTGAGCCTTGGACAACACATGTCCGTAAGAAACGTCAAAAGTGTTACACAAGAATATTAGTTGGAAGTGAGACGATACCATAAATGATGTTTGGAGGGGGAAATGTTTTTTATGATCTTCACAACATCGCATCAGAATTTCGTCGAAAGGGCCATCAGAAAATGACCCAAAGTTACTAGTGGACGTAATGTTTGGTTTGATGAGAAGTCCTCTTGTGTTAAATTTTTAAATTCCTCCTTCAGATTGTTGCAGGATGATCCCTTTGATGTTTTCTTGGACATTGGTTCTCTTGTTCCTCCCTCCAGTCCTTCGAATGGTTTTTCAAACTTTCTACATGTCTTGACTCAACCGTTCTCTAATTCGACTAGTCCGACATATTTTTTTTCGACTGGACCACCGACTGCAGAACTTCCAACTTCTGATCAACTTGATGAAGTGAACTACAGCTCACTTTTCTCTTGTCTATGCTTATGGGCTACCAAGACAATTGAAGCTCCTGGATTTGATTTTGGAGATGCCTCTTGCAGATGACAGAATAGAAGTTAGAAGAAACATGCCATCATTTCCCTAATGACTCATGTTCTTGAAACCTCCAACATTATTACCTTCCTAGATGTCAAATGTTGACCTGAATGGGAACAAGAAATGAAGACTAAAATTGATTCCTTGTCAAAGAATCAAACATGGGACTTGGTTCCCCACCCACATGGAAATAACATTGTCAAATGTTGATGGGTCTACTAAACCAAATTTACCTCTGAGGGTGTTGTTGAGAAACATAAAGAAAGCCTTGTCACAAAGGGATTTTCTCAACAATAAGGCATAAAATACGCTAAAACCTTTGCCCATATTGCAAAGATGAACTTTGTTTGCCTAATTCTTTCCCTTATTGCTCACTTTGGATGGTAGATTCATCAAATGGATGTGAAGAGTGCCTTTATTAATGGTGACCTATCTGAAGAGATTTACATGGAACATCCTCCTCATTTTGTGATGGATTCCAATTTGGTATGTCTACTAAACAAGTCACTATATGGTTTGAAGCAGGCTCCCCGGGCTTGGTATGCTAAGATTGACAATTTGTTTCTTCAACTTGGTTTCAAATGGTGTGAATCCAATCATAGTCTATATGTTCTCCACTCTAATGGGGATACTTTGATTGTTGTTGTCTATGTTGATGACTTTATCCTTACTGGCAATAATAACTCTCTCATCTCTATATTGAAGAAACAACTTGTTGACTCCTTTGATATGACAGATCCTGGCTCTCTGAACTATTTTTTGGGTCTCCAAGTCATACCCCTATGTGATGGTTTCTTTGTTTCTTAGTCTAAATATGCCATGGATCTATTGAAATGTTTTAATATGGTTGATTGCATTCCTTGTGCCACTCCTTTTCAATATGGAGTGAAGCTTACTAAAACATTTTCAACACCCGTTGTCAATGCCACTCTCTATCAACAATTGGTCGACGGTCTTATTTATCTTACTTGACCTGATATACCCTTTGTTGTTAGTGTGGTTTATTGATTCATGCAAGATCCCAGAGAAAGTCACTGGAAGAAATTCAAACACATTGTTCGATATCTAAAGGGTACCACTTATCTTGGTATCAAGTATTGTCCTAGTTTAGATTCGCTCATCGGCTTCACCGACTCCGACTGGGATGATGATGGAAATGATCAGAAGTGGACTTCTGGTTATGTGTTTCGCTATAGTACTGGACCTTTGGTGTGGTCGTGCAAGAAACAAAAGGTAGTCTCTTTTTTTACTACAGAGGCCAAGTATCATGGTGTTGTTCAAGCTAGTACTAAAGTTGTTTGGATTTTCCAACTTTTGGGAGAGCTTGGATTTCCTATTCAGACCTAGACTACAATATATTGTGATAATCAAAGTGTGTTGGCCCTCGACCAAGTTTTGTGGAAACGTTGGTCGTGTTTGACCCTTTTTGGGACTTTGACAGGATGGTCGAAGACGAAGCGCCCGGGCAAAGCGAAGATGATGGGATCTCGCTCACTTTTGCAGGATTTTTAGGTTTTAGGTTTTATGTAACGGGTATGGGATGTCAGCCCATGGGTTCACCCATGTTTAGGCCCCTTTTTGTAATGTATAAATAGGAAGCTAAGCAATGTAAGAAATACAACTACGACTAGTGTGGCTTAGTGCATGAGTAGCTAGTTTTGTGCACAAACATATTGAGGCTTGCAAAGATAAGTGCAAGTGTTGTTGTAAGTGCTTAGTGCAGACATACTGTGTAAGAATTTGTGCTTTGATCTAACTCGGGGAAGGAGGATCTGGTGAGGTGCACACATATCTCCTGTCCTATGCGGAGTTGGATTTGTGGCTTTATGCCTTTAAGGAGATTGAAGAGACTAATAAAGAAGAGAAGAAGAGTTGGTGGACGTAGCCCCACACTGGAGTGAACCATGTATATCATGTGTTGATGTTCTTGTGCAATGTTATTTATGTTGTTTATGTAGTTATTTGCTTAATTGTGATGCATGATAGGTACATCCATTGATACTTAGTGCTAGATCTTCTCTGATGTTATGTGTTGAATACTTAGATGTGTTTAATGTTGATTACTACTACGTTGATCTACAATTAGGGTTAATATGTGATGTGAATAAGACTTAGAACTTAATGCATGTTATTGGATAAGTGATTTGTTAAGTATTATGATCACAGATCTGTGTCTTAGCTAGGTTGTAGACACTTGATTCCTGCAACCCCCCTGCCTCTACCTCGGGTGATACTTCATCTGCTTTGCAGGTGTTGCCAAAAGGGCCAGTAGTTAGGGTTTTTTTGGTGCATTGTTGAAGCATTGAACCCTGGGTCTGCCCTTTTTCCAACAAATGGTTCTGTTGTTGGGACTTGAAACTGTGATTGTTGGGAACTAAAGAAAAGAGAAAGTTTTGTGCGTAGATTTGTTGTTGTAGTGTGCAGTATTCTACTTGACTTGTGAAGCTCTGTGCTAAGAAGAGAAGTTCAGTCTGAAGAAAAGAGGTAAGATCTTAAAGCTTTGAGCTCTGAAAAAGGTAAGTTAAGTCGAAATTTTTTCTTCACAAGTATGAATCTAGGTATGTTTGACAGATTTTGTCCTAGTCTGAAAACTAGAGCACAACTAGAAGAAAGAAGATTGGATCTGAATAAATTTGATAGAGTTAGTGAAAGATATGTTATTCCTATGCATAGAAAGAATTTTTGGACTAACAAGTGGATGCAGAACCCTAGAAGAATTTTTTGCAGATTGCAGGTCCATCACTGTGATCCTAGTGTGCAGTACCGGAAAGGTTGGGGATCGTTTAAGAGAAAGAGAGGATTGACACTTTGTTATAATTGTATAAGACCGGAACATCTTGCTAAGGAATGCCCCGGTACAGGTTGCCCCGGTACAGGTCCTACTTTTCTTTGTTGTAAAGTTGTTGGTCATGAGGTTTTGGATTGCCCTAGAATGATTTCTAAAGTTGAAAAGATGAAGATGAGACAAGAAAATTATGAAGAAGGTCAAGAGACTAAGGATATACTAGAGCACCAGAAAGAATCAGAGACTATATTATTGCAGATGAAAGAAACACTGAATGATCACAGAGACATTAGTTTACTAGAGATATTAAAAGAGAAGGAGTGCATAGAAACAAGAATAGGAGACTTTGACATAGATTTTGTATTGGATGAAGAAACACAGGTGAATATCATTCCAGAAAGCACTTGGGAAATTTTGGGAAAGCCTCTTATGATTTCTTCACTAGAAGGGATAGGATTGTTTAAATGAAAGATGATAACCCTATGCGGAAGACATACTCATGTACCTATGATAGCCCATGGAGCATTGACTGAAGAAGAATTTGAGGTCATTAAGTTTGTTGAGAATAAAACTCCTTTTGCAATTATATTAGGGAAGCCATGGATTGAGAAAGATCAAATTTGAAGGAAAGAAGAAGAGGAAGCCATAGAACAGAAGAATCAAGAATTAAGGGACTTCATAGCCAAGAAAATAGAGCGACTAATACAAGAACAAGAGGACAAGTTGAAGCAACTGATGGCTATAGAATTAGTTGTCGAGGTTGAAAGAATGCCAGAAGGCTTAAATAACCTATCCATGCAGGAGAGAAGAGAGCCTAACCCCGAAGTAGTAAGAGAAGAAATATTACATTCGAAACCTTCGAGAGAACATCGACAGTGCAAAGTTACTATGCTAAGAGAAGATAAGAATACGAATGGAAAGAGGAACCCAGAGACTTAGATCACAGGAAAGAAGGAAAGAAAGCTTAGTAAGAAGAAGGAAAAGTTAGACAGACTGGAGGAAGTTCCAGAGAAGACTCCGCAGAAAGCAGGCTTGCAGAACTTGAACCTCGCTATAATAGCAGAACAGCATAGAATAGCACTTTGCCACAGCGAAGCAATATGACCATTGGAGGCATCCCAACCGTTAGAACGACACTCCAGAATGGCTAGAAACGCAGTTATTGCTTAAACATTCGCCATTGGACCATTGGGACCATGCCATAACAGATGGAATTGCATTGATTGAGGAATTCATGCCCGTTGTAAGATTTTGATATGACGTTGTCTATTTATCCAGTCAAGAATTGCACCAATAACACTTTTGCCAATTGTGATTATCCGAGCTCACAGAGAACTAGTTGCTTTCATGCAATGATTATTGAGACCTCGCCATCTATTTTGTTACATTGAGTGTTTTTCACTGACCTGAGATATCAGATCTCGAGTGTGCATTTCATATGAAATTAGCGCAGTAGAAATTTTTTTCAAAGAGATCCTAATAGACCTCATGGTCGATAAGGTGATGTTCGCAAGCATCCAAGCCTCATTGACGAGAGGAGTGCAATCATCCCTATCGATTGCTCATGGATCTGGACCATCTCGAGCTACGACAGAGAAAAAAATGAAGCATCGTGATAACTTAGTGAATGTGAAGCTCATCCCATCTATCCTTCCCGACTACATCCCACCTCTAGCTAGCGCGGTGAGTCCTGACAGTGTCTTGAGGGACTTAGACTACACAGTCATCACTGTGTACCTCCCGAAGGGGATACGCACAGTCAGATCGTAGTTGGAGAGGATTTCGACGCTGAAGATTAGAGACTATAACCTAGGAAACCACAAGAACTATGGCATGCTCGCACCATACAAATATTTGACCAGGACGAAGGGGAAGAAGTCGAAGATCATCCCCCAGCCGTGGACCATGGACATCATGAGATCCACTATCTTGAACATGATGAAGATACCACACTTTAGAAGACATCAAGAGGTTAACACGTGCGTTAAGATCATGTTTTCGTGCTTCCATGGTGTTTATCTATGGCTGGACAGACGCATCACCATAGATCTGGCATTGATCCATCAGATCACTAAACTAAGCATGCAAGGACCAGACCCACAAGAATTTTATCCAGGGAAGGTTGTTGATTGCACGCTGGCGTAGACAATCAAAGACACATATGGCAATGTGGAAAAGGGGAAGAGGGGCTACAAATTAGCCTCCATACAGAATGGCGCAGTGCGCCTAGCCTGCCAGTTGATTGTTGGTAATCTAGTAAGGAAGAACAGACCCACACAAGTCATGGGGTTTGTTGTCGACCTCGCAGGAAAATGCATGGAAGGGCTACCTCGTCAACCAGTTAGAGCAAGACTATCATGAAGCTCGGGATCAACACTACGAGTTCCACTTCAGTTGGTTGTTGATCCTCATTGCCTTCATTGCTTGGGAGATGCCGAAAGGTGCGACCTACCACGAGATTGAGCCATCATAACCCCTAGTCACAAAGTTCACCACGACTGGTATTCGAGTGACATGGATAAACAATTGTAGTCAAGAACGGTGTTCCACACCTATTACCTGCAGTTGAAGAGGGCTATTGATTCTTCCCCTCACATGACACCGAATACCCTGCACAGGTTCATACCATTTACAAAGTTTCATGCAAATAGACATTTTATTTATATCACTATGAGAGGAGACGAACATAAAGAAGAGCTCCAATCTTAATACAAACTCATTGAGGAGGACATGGAAGAAATAACTAAGGAGTGGCCCACATAGCTCCTTATACCAGTCAACCAAGAAGAAATGTCCAACCCCGACCTAATCGAAAGTCTTTTGGTCACTCGTGAAGAGTATGATGCACCCAGCAGTAGCAGAAGGTAGAAAAAGGAAGAGGTACAAAAGCTAAACAGTGCATCAAAAGAGACTTCTTTAGACTCACCTAGAGGGGGAGGTGATGATGAAGTAGACAAAGAAGAAAACAAAGGAGAATAAGACAAGAAGAAATAAGGCAAAGTAACACCACCTAGGGACCCTATTGACGAAGCTGAGACCTCCAAGAAAAGAAAGGTTTCCCTGATGAAACCTACATCATGGAAGAAGTCCAAAGATACTAAACCATAGATGCAGACTGTGCTCACGATGGATGACATAGATTTCATCACCACCATTGTCTCAGATACCTCAAAAGATATCTTACAATGCAATGAAGCCAAACAAGAGACCATGTATGAAAGAATTGAAGTAGAGATGAAAGGAGTACAGCAAGCCCTCCACTCCAGTCGCGCAGTGTCTACTGCGCCCCCGCCATCAGAAGGAACAAAGTTGGGAGACGAACTTGCCCAGCTCCAACAAATTGTAGATGCAACTGAAGATCTCCTTCATCATGTTTAGGAAGAAAAAGAGAAGGCCACATAGGCCTTAAAGCAAGCAAAAGAGGAATTCAGAGAACAACGTCGGGTTGCGCAATAGGAAAAAGACGACATCCAAGCCAAGTTTGCAGAGGATGGAGCGCAGATCGAAAAGGAGAAGGAATTGTTGCTCACATAGCAGATTGGAGTTAAATAAGAAGTCATTAGAGCACTTCGCTCTATGACAGGATTAGAACAGATGGAAGAAGACCCAGTAGAAAGACAAGTAGGGAAGCTTGTCGAAGCCATTCAGCAGCTCCAACAAAGGATAGACGAACTGGAGTTACAAGCAGTGTTAAGAACTCTGCAGGAAGTGCGAGATCTAAGAGAAGAAACTGTGAGGAGCGTAGTTGAGAGAATCAAGGCATTAGCCTTGGGATGCAAACATCTCAGCAATCGAAGTGAGTAGACCTATGAGCACCTTGTAGAGGACCCTGAGCTAAGGACACTAAATTCACAGCTCCAGGAGGCAAAACAACAAGAAGCAATGATGCTAGCGCAGTTGAATCTATTGTCACCAGACGAGAGGATGAAAAGAGCCCAAGAATAGTGCATGGTTCAGCAACAGGCCCATGCCATTCAGAGTAAGGTCATGGAAGTGACCCAGTGACTCCCGCCAGTGCAGGATGAAGCCTGCACACTTTTTGAGGAGATTGAAGGACAAGGTGCACAATGAAGCCTGCACACTTTTTGAGGAGATTGAAGGACAAGGTGCACAGCTAGAACAAGTAGTCACCTCAGTTGAACAGTGATTGGATGGACCTATCACTGAGAAGTTCATTCAGGAGTTCGTCGAGCAGGAGGCTCTGGCTAAGAAACAGGTTGAAGTAGCTCAAGCCAAGCTCGAGGCATTTGAGGCAGAGTTACCCAGGTCAAAGTGACTCGGGATGAGTCACAGGTAAGTGTTGGGGGCATGTTGGCCCTTGACCAATTTTTGCAGAACCTTGGTCATGTTTGACCAATTTTGGGACTTCGATAAGCTGGTTGAAGGTGAAGCACAAGGCGAAGCGGAGATCATGGGATCTCGGCCCCTTCTTAGGGCATTTTTTGGGTTTAGGGTTTATGTAACAGGTATGGGATCTCGGCCCATGGGCTTACCCATGTTTAGGCCCTTTTGTAATGTATAAGTAGAAATCTAGGTGATATAAGTAGGAGAGATCTAGTATAATCGGCTTAGTGCAGAGCTAGAGGCCTTGTGCATACTGTGTGTTAAGAACTTGCAGAGCTAAGTGCAAGTGATTGTAACTCGGGATGAGTCACAGGTAAGTGTTGGGGGCATGTTGGCCCTTGACCAATTTTTGCAGAACCTTGGTCATGTTTGACCAATTTTGGGACTTCGATAAGCTGGTTGAAGGTGAAGCACAAGGCGAAGCGGAGATCATGGGATCTCGGCCCCTTCTTAGGGCATTTTTTGGGTTTAGGGTTTATGTAACAGGTATGGGATCTCGGCCCATGGGCTTACCCATGTTTAGGCCCTTTTGTAATGTATAAGTAGAAATCTAGGTGATATAAGTAGGAGAGATCTAGTATAATCGGCTTAGTGCAGAGCTAGAGGCCTTGTGCATACTGTGTGTTAAGAACTTGCAGAGCTAAGTGCAAGTGATTGTAAGAAGCTTGTGTGCAGATTATAAGAAGGCTTTGTGCTTAAACCTAGCTCGAGGAAGGAGGATATGGCGAGGTGTGCACAGATATCCTGTCCTATGTGGAGTGGGTTCTTATGGCTCTATGCTTGTAGAAGATTGAAATAAGACAATAAAGAAGAGAAGAGTTGGTGGACGTAGCCCCAAACTGGGGTGAACCATGTATATCCTGTGTTGTGGTTGCTTTGTGCATTATAGTTGTTATGTTATTGATGTGGTGTATTCTTAGTGAAATGATATATGTTATATGCATCTGATATAATAGCTTAGTGATTAGTAATGTGAATGAATGTTAGATCTAATCTATTTCTATGTGCTAAGTGTTGGATCTATTAGATCTTGTCGAATACTGCACTGCTTTGTAACTAGGATTTCAATCTGCAATGTGAATAAGGGTTAAATGTTGATGAATGTTGACTTCTAAGTGCTATGTTAGTGTTATAATCACAAATTTGTGTCCCATCTAGGTTGTAGACACTTGAGTCCTGCAACCACCCCTACCTCTACCTCGAGTGAGACTTCATCTGCTTCGCAGGTGTTTCCGAAAGGGTCGGTATTTAGGGTTTTGTTGATGCGTTGTTGAAGCGTTGAACCTTGGGTCTACCCCTGTGCCAACAATAACTCAAAACACCCGAACACTTAGCCAATTCTTCACTTAATCCCTCTCTCTCTGACTTCTTCTACCCCAAAACCCATTACAATTTATAGCTTTGCAATAGGGCTAAGCTCGTTACAAAATGGCTACAAAGTGGACATAATGTCCCCAATATCCTAACTACTTTATTCCTTTTGCACGTTGACTCTCAAACATGCTCCAATTTCTTTGCATTGCGCACTGCTCATTAGCTAAAATGTTATGTGATATGTTGTACATGATTCCCAAGACTTATCCAAAATAGCCTGCTCCAACAAGGGGTCTTGAAACCAAAAAGGATTGAAGTGGAAAGTAATGGGGCCAAGGTTCTTTGGTCCTACAAAAAAAAGAGAGATGGGACGATGGTTAGATCCATACCAGGGAAGGATATCGGAAGATGGCATGGCAGGATCTTCCAGAAAGGAACCACTAATAAGAAAATGGTCCAACTAAGCAGCAATATGGCCAGGTCCTAGCCTTTTGTTGGACTAGGTAAATCGACCTTTGACAGCTTTGATATCAACTAGGTTTATGGAGGTCATAAATTCCTCCATGTTTTCATGAAAGGGATCACAAACCATATTACCCCCTTTCTTCTCATTTGAATTCAGGTTAGTATTAAAGTCTCCAGCTATAATGTATTTGGGGGAGATATTTCTTTCTTAGAGGTTTAAAAGAGAATTTCAACAATATGATTTTTCCTGGGGAATGGATGTCATATAAATATTAATCAAGGAAAGAGACATACCAATAGGAAGGTGAACCAGATCCACCTGTAGCCGGTGCAGAGAGTATTTCTAGTTTTCCAATCTAAAAATTATTGGATTCTAGAGTGTACAAATACCACCTAAGGTACCTCTTGAGATGACCACCAAACTTTGCAAGAGTTCCAAATGAATTCAATTTCTTAAAGGACATCAGAGACCTTCAGTTTAATTTCCTAGAGCAAAAGGACATGGGGTTCCTTCTTTAACCAAATATATGATAAGTGACAATTTGTTCTACTCCCAAGCCATCTCTAATTCCAAGAAATTGTCTTTATAATTTTCTATTGGTTTTAGAGACTCCCCCTCTTGGGGGGTTAGGTCCACCTTGATTTCTGGAATCTCTTGGTTTCTTCTGCAAACACGCATCTAGAGTGCAATGTTTTCCAAGATCTATCTTCCTTTTCCTTGCTTCTTCTCTTCTTTGACAAGAGGTTTTTGGGATGATTCTTGATCTATCTCTTTTTCAAAACTTTCTTCTATCTCCCCTTCCTCATGATCCGTCGATTCAGGACCTAGATATAGGACACGAGGGGTATGGAAAATGGATTCGGGTAGTGGGGGAGCTTCAAGGGGGTGGGTTCATTGATTGGAACTCCTCCCTCTAGCGGGTGTACCATGGGGTTTATTTGGTTCTCTTCCTTGGGATAGTCTTCCATGTCGTATAGGAATTCATATTTATTTTTGGATACCATTGGATATTGTCCTTTTTAGTAGGTGGAGGAAGAACGGTTGGGGTGGGAACTTATATTGGAGGGAGCTCCAACAGAAGACTGCATCTTTTCCTTATTTCGGTGAATATTATATTTTGAGGGTTGTCTTCTTTTCCTGGGTTGCTTCCATCGATCATTTTCTTCCGGTGTAGCTTGCTCTATGATCGCTTTAGGGTATTTCTTAGAAAATTGGCCATACTCCTGGCAACATCATATTTAACTAGAAAGTAAACAACTTAAGCTGCACAATATTTTAGCTTACCCTTGGCATGTTGCATGTTCCGCCCAGATAAACTTTTCTGACAAAATGATACTAAAAGGATTGTACCCTATGGATTAATGCATAATGCACTACAAATGATATTCTAAGATCAAATTATAATAATTTATGTTTCAAAATTTTCTTTAATAAATTGACTTCTTATATAAAAACTTGTATTCTTATATTTATACACACAAAAAAAAATCCCTTTATAATGCATTAATTTTTTTTTATTAAAGGGATCTAATTGAATCATTGAAATATTGAGAGTTGGCTCTTCAACCATTCATACAACAAATAAGAAAACTTAGGAAAAAATACTTCATGCAAATATATATAGATATACCTCTCCTTCCATATTTTGATGTTGGTTATCAAGTTCTTGGTCTCTCATCATGCAAACTTGTGTTCCTTCTCAGATAACTAGTCTTGGATTTCCTCTTGAGAAGGCTTCCACCTCATTCTCTCCCCTCATCATGCAATACAAAACCTTCAGGTCCTGGCAATGGAACCATTTGTTGGCTCTTTATCCACTCTCTCGTTGGGGGATTGAAGACTTGAGGTTCTTCAAGCTTTGACCAACAAAACCCCAAGGCATTGATATATTCAATCTTTAGTCTAAGACCAAATAATATCTCACATGAATGCCATGAGAATCACAAAGACCGTTAGTTTTGTGTCAGATGTGAAGGGATAGTGCATATAGGAAATCCTCTTAGGTATAAATACATTCATTCATCCATAACTAAGTATCAGAGTGTTATGCATCAGAAAGTAAAGCAAATATACATTTAAACCATAACACACATGAGATTGCAGAGAGAAAGGACTTCATATTTCATTCATTAGATTTGAATGCATTCGAATACAAAATTCATAACAAAGATATGCACCAAGCACTCTAGATCCATACAACAGTCATAACATACATACGTGTCATGCACTCTAGCCTCTTTTCTTCATTCCTACATAGCTCTTTGCTCTATTACAGACTCATGCAAGACTTAGACAAAACTGGATATGGATCTCTTTCTTTGTGTTCTAGTTGACTCTTTGTTACAGTCATGAACTCTTTGTTACTATGCTCTACTCTTTATCTTTCCCGTTCCACTCTCTTGAGTGAATAAAATATCCACACCCATTATGTGTTCTCATGCAACCCCTATATCTTCCTGGAGTGTGGAAATCCTAACTAACTTTCCATCTCATCCATACCTTTTCCCATGATCCTTTGGGTTGTTATAATACTTGATTGTCAAAGATTCCCAAAGATACGCTCAGATTCGGTCCACATGCATTCTCCTTCAAAGATTCCCAAAGATACGCTCAGATTCGGTCCACATGCATTCTCCTTCTTGATTCCTTGCTCGCAATACCAAATGGGGTTGGTGCACAGTATTCCTTTGGTTGGCATTGATGTTGATCCTTCATGACACCTCACAGTATATCTTCATGGGCGTACATGCACAATATTGATTGATGGGGCACACACAACTTCCTCAAAACCTTGGGTGCCAACATTGAGCTATTTTTATTATTTTCAGATAAAGTTGAAAAAATATTATGAAATTTTTAGGACGACACAAAATTTGGTGATACTTTAAGATTCGTATAAACATTTATAAAGTTATAATTTTAATTAGGTAATCCTTTAATATTGGTATATGTATTTTTAGAATTATAATTTTAACTAAATCAATAAAATGGTATTGGTACAATGTTAATGTGTTTTGTCAACTTGGTTTAGCTTGGGTGGTTGGGAGGATTAATTCCCCACCCAAGTTCAATTCCCATAAGTGACATTTTGAGATCTTAAAGAGTATATTATTGTAATGGCTTCAAGCCTTGTTGTTGATCGGATTTGTGCCTTGAAGATTCTAGGGTTTCACTTAGGTATTGTTATCGCATAGTTTGTATTTTAGGTCATAGGCTATAGGATAGAGGACA
>CBVK0100300291.1:0-13184 GCA_900067695.1 Picea abies
CATATCATCTAATAGCTCAAAGACATTACACTGACCTACTATACAAAGCTAAAGAAAAAGACAAGGTAACCTATTGGGCCAGCATCCATAAGAAAAGAAAAGTTCCAAAAGGATATCATCCAAGCCATGTAATACGAGGTGGTGTGGTCTAAGGATGCCCAGACGTAGTGAAAACCAGGGGTGGATATTATCCGTGGGTGTCTTAGTAGGAGGCGAGTTGTACCTATCATGGATGCAATTCTTTCCAAGCCCTTTATTGCCTTTATTCTTTTTTTATTCATTGCTTCTTTTTTTTTATTTCAAGGTCTAACTAGAGGACACTGCCTTGGCATGGTGACCAAAGCTGACAGTGTTACCCATGAGTATTTTCGCAGAAATGATAAGGCTGGCTCGTGATGAGACCCCCTTTCCCTTGGTCATGCAACCAAGGGTCATTGCCATGGTGTGGTAACTAGATAATGGCAATGTCATACTGCTAGGTATCTATGAACATAATGGGTTGGCTCGTGATGAGAACCCCATCCTCTTGGCTAGGTCTTGTTTTATTATTTTTCTTTGTGTCCTTCTTGTTTCTTATCGAGAGGCTTTTTATTACCTTCTCACGGATCCCTAGGCGAGGCATCTCTAGGTTTTATTTTCTATGGCTTTTATCTTTTACCAGCTGCTTTTACCCCCTGGGCCTTTAGCCCCTTCTTCCCACAGGATAAAGTGTAACCCCACAAATAGGTCATCCTAACGTCCGGACTAGGGGAATGGGATAGATGAATAGGAGATAAGATGTAAAATGATAATATGGTGGGAGCGGACGATGGCTCTTCAAAATCCCCCCTGGTGGCTAACCAAAACCTATGGATACAAGTTTGCTAGGGCACCCCGTTGATCCCCCCAACCATGGTCAAGTGGGTTAGTGTAAGATCCAAGCAGTTGTCAGAAATGTAAAGAACTTGATGCATATATCCGAAAGTTATAATGATCAAACATGACACATACCATGATACCTGGACCAATTACCTCATGGAGCAAGAGTCTTCTCCGATGCAAGTCCAAGCCGAAGGTGATGGATGTTGTTGCTGCTGACAGGATAGGTCTGATGACGAAGAAGAAAGATGGGCCCTCCAAGGCCATGCTCAGGTCAATCTCAGGTCAATCCTGCTCTCGGTACTCCATGTCTAGGACCTGTGGGCCTCGAGACATGATCTCCTAGTTATCCCTAGAAATCGGGGATAACAATGCCGATCTAGAATGCTCAACAGATGGCCAAGAAGATAGACAATAGAGCTGCTACAAAATGCTCCAATAAAAGACTACAATAAGCCTCCAAAGGCTGGATATACACTAAAGACTGGATACAAGTAGATCTGGCCGTAAGGATGCTAAACCCTCAAGCTGGAAGGTGCCACGTCCTGTTGCAATGCTAAAGCTCCTTAATATTTCGGCCCTGCTGTCAAATATGTCCAATCACTCCAAGAAATATGCCAAATGATAGATCAGACAACTACAAGAACAACCCAGGTGCCCAAATCTCCAAAATCACTCTCAAACCCTGTGGATCTGAACTCCTCCACTGAATGGTGCGCCCCCTGGATGCATGAAACCCTAGATAATTCGACCTGGGTGAATGAGGCCTCCAAACCTCCTGAAACTCTCCAAGATGATAGATCAGGCAATCACAAACCCCTGGAAGAAGTTTCAAGGTCAGATATGAAGTATAGCCTCCTAGATCTGCAAATCACCAAATCGTCCTCTCTCTCCCAAAGCTATCCCAACCTGTAGATGATGATCTAGCCATGGTAACTCCTCAAGAATGGACTAGATCTGATGTCCAAAGCACTGCAATGAATACCCAGGTGATAGAATCTCCAAAAGCCCTGCCAATCACCTGCAGTGAATCTCTCTCCAAGAATGGTGCGCCCCCCCTTGCTGGAAACCCCCAACTGGTGCGCCCTCTCTCTATCTGCACAAGTAACTGATGTGGAATCCTCCTGCAATTGAGTAGATCTGGAACTAGAATGGTGTGGGAGCGTATTGCATCTGTGAGACCAAGCTTGGGACAAACCAGGTGGAATCTTTCACCACCGAATCGTCCTCTAGGGTTTGTTAAGTCAAAACCCTCAAAACCCCCAATGTTGGGCTTACTAGCTAAAAACCAGATATCAAAATAAGATCATACATGAATAATGAGTAGAGGCCCTTGCCTTTCCTTTATACTTTTTGGCTCACCTTGTCCCTCCAATCATTTTATTAATATTTAATTAATTAATTAAATCACTTTAACTAATTAATTAACCTTTTACCTTTGAAAAGCTCCTTATCTCTCCGTGTGGCTTCCCTGGCCACTAAAAGTCACTTCTCACTATCCCATCCTGTGGTGTTGCTTCTCCTGATTCCAATGAGCTATTACACTAAGAGGTTCCTCCAAGTAATGTGCCCAATATGACCTCTTTAGTGAATTTAATTAACTTATAGCCCAAAATAGTCAAAATCATGGAAATCGTCGGAATGCAACGGAACCAAAGCCAACCTGTGCGGAATGGCTCATAATGATGAAATATGATGAGCAATGCAAGCTGGACCCCACAATGCCTCTCAATAACCCCTGTACTCTCTATAACATCCATCTGGCTACTCTGGTCATCATAAACCTCTGCACTGTGATGATGTCCCAAAGTGGGGACATTACACACAACCATACAACATCGTGTGGCTTTGCCATGGATGAGATCTCTGCGTCAACCAACAATGCCTCCTGTCTTACGGCATCAAGCCCTTCAAGGATGAGGTACTGTGTGATGTTGCCACATTGGAAGTCTGTGATGTTCTTTCAGGCGAGACATATATGTGGAAGTGTCATGTTGTTTCTGAGTCTCGACCCCGTAGTGTCATTGTTACTTTGAGGGGTTAGCTCTACAGGTTACCAGAGGTAGTTTCAAATACTAACTTGGAAAAATAGTGCCGCAAAGTAATCTCTCATACCACAAAGTGTAGCCTCTTCACGATCCGGTCAGAAGGTGAACAGAAGGACACTGTGACCACTACAGTCTCAGCCCAAGACCTTTCTATCCAGTAGAAGCAGGTTGACAAGATTGTAGAAGAACACAAAAATATTCTTGCTTCACCTATCGGGGTGCCTCTGGTGTCCGCATTGCCCATAAATATAACACAGAAATATAACACAGAGATATAACACAGAAATATGACAGAAACACAAAGATACAATAATACTCGATTTCTATTAATGAAATGAAATATGCAGGAACTATAAAATACAGAGTGAAATGAACTCACTAGAATGGTGGCAGCTTATCTCTAAGAAGAGATGTGACGGCTACACGCATTCGCAAGAAAATTTCATTACAATGAGGCTCAAAAGGCCTTTTTAACCTAAAGAATCAATGAGAAAATCCTAAACATCCAAAACCCTAACCCCAAAAGATGAAATGACAAAAGGTTTGTGGGCCCTGATGGGGGTAGTTGATACGCCAACTTCCCGAGGGCATAACTTTTGCATAGGATCTCCACTTGGGGCACTCGATATACAGTTCGAAAGGTCTAAATGAGAAGTACACACTTTGTTTGGCCCTTAGTTACATGCTAAGCGTTTCCGCACCAAAAAAATGTCATTTAGGGCCTCAAAACAGCCCCTGAAGTTCAAGACCCGAAAAAAAGCGTAGAAAACTGCCAAGGTGGAAAACTATGTTTTGAGCCAAGGAGAATACCTACCCACTGTCACCTCAGATTGGTATTCCCATCACTTTAGAGGTAAAGTGATCACCTCAAGGGGGGGAATCCCGAGTGACCCTAGGGGGGAAATGAGATGGAAAGTGATACTTAGGAATAGATGTCCCTATAGGTCAAGCTGTTAAATGGAAAGTAGCTTGGAAATGAGTCTCGGTAGTGGTCAATGGTTGCCAAGAAGTTTGAGTACCTGCGGATGAAGATGGTACCTACCCGAGACACAAGAAACACCAAGTATACAAGCTATATGTTAAGTGGACAAGCAAGTTAAGCTTGTTGTCCCTATTTGCAGCAGTCAACAAAGATATATATCAGCAAAGAAATGATTATTAGAGCTGCTAAACAAGATGTTGAAAGTCTAACAAATGATGAAAGAGATAAGTTAGTGAACACAAGTACAACTCAAGTAATAAAGCATAGACTTTAGCATCAATGTAAGGTTGTTATAGACAAGTATTGCAGAGATGTATTTGCAGCCTTATGGCTGTAGCAAACAAGTTGTTACAACAGAAAAATCAGCCACCAAAACTTGCAAAGAATCCACCCAAAAGATGCGCTAGGACTAGTAGATTATGCTGGCAAACTTTAGAAAACTCAGACAGTTGATAAGAGAGTAAAATCAAAAGTTATGATGAGTTTTTCTGAATCCCTAATGGCTGTAGATGAAAATTGCAACAGCAGTAAGACTTTCTTGGCCAAATGAAATGCCTTAGTGGCTTAGAGCCATGTATAGCATATAGTTTAAATTCCATTCAAGACAATTTCAATCAACTTTTCACGATTATCAATGCAATAATTTATTTCTCCAATGCATCGAGACTAGTGCCTCTCTATTGGGAGAAATGGAGTCTCTTGATTAAACAAGTTGGATGAGTTACTTCCTTGGGGTTTGTTGCCGTCCTAATACACACTTGCTAACGTGAGCTAAGTCCGGCTCACTTAGTGTGTCCTTGGAGGCACAATGCCTAGGTTCTCAGTCCACACTGTCACCTTGACTGGAACCTCTTCCTTCTAGGCTTACTCCTAGGGAAGCCAAGGGGGGTAGTCCCTAGTAACTAGATGTGATTTAACTTTATGGTTCTAGGAGTTGTTTTTAATTTGTTAAAGACTAAAGGGGGGAAAACTAGCCTAAGATGCTAAGGCAGCAAATGCAAAGTGCAAGTCTATCTATATGTCAATCAACCCTTTCCCTAAGTCAACTAAAACTAGTGCCTAAGGTTGGGCAATGGGGTCAACTAAGTTTGAGGGTGGTTAATTGCAAAGTGTTCACAAGTGAAGTAAGTTAAACTACCCACAACTTAAAGATTACAATTACTTACAAAAGAATCAAGATATTACAATGATTACACAAGATACAAGTAGATACAAAGATACAAGAAAATGAAAGTGAGATTTACACATGAGCCAAGCATGCCCCAATAGCACTTACTCTATTGGACCGCTTTTCAATGGCAACCATAAAAGCACTCAAGACTCAAGAAGGTGATGCTTCCCCAAGTGGAATACTCAACCCCTTCTTGAATCACACCACAAAAGCAAATAAACTAAAGATACAACAATGTTTAACTCATATGCTCAAATAGACATGAAACATTAAAGACATCAACCATGTAGTTGCAACAAGGATTATAGGCATATAAATATTATCAATGTGTGTTCCTATACATACATCTAAGTCCCCCCAACACACAAAGATGATCTATGCAACTAAATGGTTAAGGAGTTTCATAAAAGTTAAGTTAATTTTATGTCCCTCCCCCTAAACTATGTTGGGGCTTTAAACTTCCTCCTCCCTTGGCCAAATGACTGTCGGGTGCTCAAGATAGTAAGGCAACGAAGCCCACCCTAGCCTCCACGGTCAGCCCTGACAGTAAGAGTACTTCCCGGAAAGGATCCCCTTAAGGATCACGAGATGGTCCCCCGCCACTTCCTTCCATTGTTTTCCTCAAACCCGTTTTAGATGGTGGAGATGGTTGAATAAAGCTACCTAAGTTGTCTAAAATGTTATTATGACCCTCAGGTGGGTCTTTAGGTGTGTTTGGTAAGTTTTAAGAGTGTTTTAGATACCCAAAATTGACGTTTTTTACCCAAAACCGAAACTGAAATTGATGGAAAAAGTGTGCTTGCAAAATGTAAATCAAATGACCATAAACACATCTAAAGCATTAATGGAAAGTTGGAAGATAACATGTCATTCATTCATCACCATTCCATACAAACTTGAAAGAAAATTATGAAGTTAAGGCAAGAACAACTTGCCACTTATAACAGAAAATTGCTTGAAAATGTAAGCTATGAATGTGAATGTTTAGCCCATAAAGTCAAGATAACATGAATGAAAAACTCATAAAGTAAAGACAATCACCATAGCATCTCATCCATCATTTAGATATTCAACTTGCAAAAAAGAAAAGAGCAAGAACAACTTGCCAAGTAATGAAAGTGAAACTTTAAGATCTTAGATTACTCATCCACACATATGTTAACCATTGAAATGATAGATGTGCTTGAAAAATAAAAACTTAACAAAGCAATGAGTAAGATCCTAAACCATGACTAGATCACATGTACTTGAAATTGTAAATAGCATAATGACTTATAAAAATGATGAGTTATGGCACTCAAGATAGATTCTAAACCATTAAACCATTTACCATGATGAGCATAAGCATATGAAGTAAAATAACTTGAAGAAAGGAAACTTAGATGTGATGACTATCTAGAATATTTTAAACCATTAAGCATATAGATCATCAAAATATAAGTTTTCCCTTAAGCCTCACGATTTTGGGGATTACTCTCCCAAGGTGTAGGCACATTAACTTAAGAAAATTAAAACTTGAAAAAATGAAAACCACTTACAATGGCCAAGGTGGAGGCAAGCCTACCATTTTTGGCCAAAGAGGGTTGTGAACAAATAAAAAAGATTATTATTATGAAAAGGCCACACTATCTTGTCTTGTGGACAAGAGGAGCCAACAAATAAATGAAAATTAACTTGAAAGAAAAACAAACTAGTCTAGCCCAACGATATTGGGGGGTTACTCTCCCAAGGTGTAGGCAATATATGTTAGTTTATAATGATAAAAGAAAAATCAATGAAATAGAAGAAGAAAACATGAATTTACAAAAGGAAAGGTAAGAAATTTGTTACCCAACCAAGGAAGGTTCTTGGGGAAGTCTTGAGGACGAATTTGGGCAGCGTTTCCCCTTGTTTCTGGTAAGAACCTGCAAAAACCAGCAAGCAAAAGCTTGCTGGAAATGCTGCAAAACACACACAAAGTCAATAAAATTTTCTGTTTTTACACAGAAAATTTTCACATGAAATCTCCAAGTAAAAGTAAATATTTTTGACCTATCTAAGAGGGTTAGAAAACTGAAATATAAATGGAATGTATGCAGAAAATAATAGATTAAGAAAGCTAAGAGTGTGAAAAGGTTTTGAGGGTAGGCTCGTTCTTGATGCTATCCCAACAATCCCTTTGAAGCAACCTGCAAAACTCAAAGAAAGATGTGAAGCAAGGAAATAGATAACAAGCTTGAATAGACTAACAATATGAAATACTTCAAACCCTTAGCTATCCAACATGCATAAACTAGCAAGAATACTCTTTGCTAATCTACTCTAGTAAAATACTTTACCAAAGATCTACTCACAACTACACATAAAAACTTGAACAATACAAAGTCACCTCATGTGCAAGAAAGCAACCAGAATACTCTTGGTGTTTTCAAAATCCTCCAAAGCTTTATTAATCCAATATGAGAGTGTTGGAGAAATACTTGCTCCAAGACTCTCAAGAGCAATGAGTGAGATGGCAAGATGACAAGAGCAAGAGAGTGAGAGTGAGGTGAAATTTCAGCATAATAACACTAGCTCAAAGAATGGTGAGTTGGGAGTGAGGAGAGGAATCTATTTATACTTGGAGAGGCAAACCTACCTCTCTTTGATCAATGCCAAGTGTCCACCACCAAGCATAAGAGTAGATCTCAAGGCTAGGGCACACCATCTAAGGTTTGAAAGCTAGATCTAGGGTGTAGAAAAATGTAGGAGGTGTTGGGATCAAGCAAAGAGGTGAGGGAGGCTTTGGGATTGATGCCAAGGAAGGTGAGAGGTCTCAAATAATTTTTAAAAAATCATTTGTGGAGTTTCTAGAAGAGGGGGGGCGTAACTCCTCTTGGAGGGGACAAAAAAAGTGTGAAAATGAAGGAATGGAGGGGGATTAATGAGAAAAAATGAGTGGGATCATCCTAGGAGGTGATGTGGGGGTCAAAGGGAGTCATAACTTATGAGAGGGGGCCCCAAATAAGTCACAACAACCTCCACCAAGGAAAAACGTCAATCCCCCTAGGGGGCCATAATTTTTTAGTGTAGAAGGTGGGTAAGGGGTTAGAATAGGTTGGAAAAGGTTGGGAGGGTTAGGTTATGTCTAATCTTGCTCTTTTCCACCTTCAAACTAACCCATTAACTCTTTTTTACAAAAATTACAAAAATGACTTAGCAATTAAAATTGTTGTTTTGACTAACTTTGACTCCGGGTGGACAAATGCATAGCAAACTTTGTCCGACTGAGCTGAAACTTGGTCTATGGGTGTAGGGGGTGCCATTCCATTTCTTTTGAGCACAAATACCCCTATCAAAAACCCAAAGACCCAGTTTTTACAATATTTGCTCAAAAACATTTAATTAATTAAATAATTAAAATTCCAACCTTAGGAAAATTAATTAATTTTAATTAATTAAAAAAAACCTATCTAGACTCGACGAAATTCCGCGAAACTTTCTACACTGTCTGGCATGGCCATTTACATCATTCCTAAACAATAGCTACCAAAAGATGAGATCATTAGAACGTCGTTCACCACTTTGGAGGAATTATTGCATGTGTGAGGGAAAAACTCATGGGAAATCAACCAGGCTAAAAAGCTCAGTTGACAACCTGAGGATAAAAAACCCTCGGTGAAAAGAACTCTCCCAATGAAAACATCCCAAGGTACCTGACCTAACTATGATCCATGCAGACTTATTACATTATTAACCCACGCAGGGGTGCGGAAATTTCGATTACAAAATTTTGTGCTGAAGCATCAAATGCCCAAGTAGAACCAATACTGTCTTCAACATACTTGCGTCTGATGATGCATACTTCATGGCACATGAGTTGACCCCCTAGCTGAATAGGCGATCAACAGGGTTGTAAGCACTTTTACACCCCAAGTCAAACCCTAGCCAACAAGGAAAAAAACTAGGAGGGTCACGGGTGTAAACCCTTTTACTCCTCCTACTATCCTTTACATAATAGATTATTCCAAACAATTATAATGGACTTTGAGGGGGTTGTATGCCCTTATACTCCCCAAGAGATCATCACATTAACCTTACAACCAAGAAAAGAGAGCAGTAAAAATGAATTCCTTACCTAGTTGAAGCATTAACAAGATGAAACCCTAATTCACCAAGGAAAATCCACCATAAAGCAAGAACAAGCCTTCAAGAGAGCTAGCGCATCATCCATCCATCCAATAGCATAAGATAAACCATCACAAGATAATGTAACCAAGAGAGATAGAGAAAATTTCCCAAGGAGGGTGCAAATTTCCAGTGTTACCAACATCGGCAGCGGCAAAATATCGCCGAGGGTTCGATAACGAAAATATCGGCAACATCAGGGAAAATGTCGTAAGAAGAAAAAAATACGAAAATATTCTTCTTTTTTCAATTTTTTAAATATCTAAAGCATTAACAACAACAAATAAATGCATTTCCACATCACTGATATATAAGATGTATAAGATATCTAGTAAACTCGAATGCATCACAGATCAACATTGAATCATGTCTTGACTCTAAAGCCTCAAAATATCATCAAAAAATATGATAAATGTATCTCATCATCATGAGTCATCTACAATGAAATCAGATAAATAAACTAACAATTCCCTCTGCCCCTTTTATGGCCGAAGGTGATGGCTCTAGAAATGGATTTTCCTTTAGAGGAAGAAAGCCCTGGGGCTGGCATTGGACTTTGATGTCCTGTAGAAGTAGAATCTAGACTTTGGTGTCCTCTATGTTAAAGTTTCTGCTATTATTAGGTTACTTTCAATTTACTAGATAACAATAGAATATACAGGATCACTGAGAGAAACACAATCATAAGAGTACACAAGCATTTATCCTAGGAAACCTTCAAGGGGAAGAAAACCCAACAAAACTTCCTTAATATAGATAGCCAATACAATGCCAAGATAATGAACCAGACAACAGAGAATATCCAACACTGAGCAACACGCCTCTCTCTCTTCCTTCTTCCGGCAATCGGCAACTGCAACTTCCTTCAAAACTTGCGCACTAGATGAGTGAGCTGAGTGTGTGTCTAAATGAGGCGCTGGCCTCTCTTATTTATACAATTCTGGCACGTGTGGAAGTGTCTCTTCACTGGCAGGGTCGACTTCTTCTTCTGGGTGGTTATAACCACCTTTAATATATTCTGGGGCCTCTTTAATATATTATGGGTCCGACTTCTTATTTAGCCTATTACAATTAGGGTTTAACCAATCCGCAAAAGGGGATTTGGTCAATTACAATGACTGACATGATCAATCAACAAAAGGGGATTGATCTAATCAATAATAAATATATTTTATCTTTATCCACAAAAGGGGATAAGAATATTCTTTGCAGTTACACAATATTTTAACACTCCCTCTTAACAAGATGGATATTCTTTATCTTTTGACAGGTCATTGGATGTTGACATCAACTAGGTAGCAGCATCCACTAGATAACATCATCAACTGGGCAACATCATCAACCGGATAACATCATCAACTGGGTAACATCATTAACTGGATAACTGGAGGCATCCACTTGGTCATCTGGCATCATGATCACTGACTGGCATATCTATAAATCATCGGAAGTTTGTTCTCTTTATCTTCGCGAAAAAGATACTCTTTCTTTCTTTCGTCTTCACGTAGAAGATACTTCTTTCTTATCTTCACACAGAAGATATTCTATGAGTTTTGCCTTTCCTTTTATGTTCTCCCTTCTCTTGTAGTCATATATCTCACCCATCCACTGGGGAGGACTACTACCATAGCTTCACTCCTAGTCATCCCACATGAACTAAAGAAGCTAAGATGCTAGCCTGGGCAAGACTAGACTCCCTTTCCATGAACCGCGCAAGATCACAACACAAACCTCAATAGCCAACTAACCATTCCACATGGTCAAGGTTTGTGTTCCAAGCTACTCAATCCTTGGCTAGAGGAGAGTATCTGCCCGCTGCCCCTTGGAGAAACATCCACATTCCTCTCTATGAGGGTGGTCACACCCCTCTCTATGAGGGTATTCTAGCATGTCCCTAGAGTATCCTGTTATCCCCGATTTCTAGGGATAACTAGGAAATCATGTCTCGAGGCCCACAAGTCCTAGACATGGAGTACCGAGAGCAGGATTGACCTGAGCATGGCCCTCGACGGCCCATCCTTTTCTTCTTTCATCAGATTCGTCTTATCAGTAGCAGCAGCATCCATCACCATCGACTTGGTCTTGTATTGGAGAAGGCTCTTGCTCCATGAGGTAATTGGTCCAGGTATCATGGTATGTGTCACTTTTGATCATTATGACCTTTAGATATATGCATCTGATTCCTTTTATCTCTGACAACTGCTTGGATCTTACATTAGCCCACTTGACCATTTTTGGGGAGATTGACAAGGTGCCCTAGCAAGCTTGTACCCATAGGTTTTGGTTTGCCACCAAGGAGATTTTTGAAGAGCCATCGTCCGCTCCCATCATACCACCACTTTTTCATTTTATATCCCACTCATTTATCCCATTCCCCTTGTCCGAGCATTGGATTTGTTGCTGCCTTATACACACCTGGGAGACATGGAAGAAATCTTCAATCCACTCGGTGTGTCCTTGGGGGCAAGTGAGAGTATATACTAAGGCTTTTAAGCTAAGTACAAGAAATTGAAATCTAGGAGTTTATTGCTTCTTCAAACCATTAACCATTAAACTGAAATAAACATGAACATTCATTCACCACGATATATATATATAATCAAAATAACTTGCATCAAAAGGATACTAAGAAACAGTTGTCAGGTGCAAGTTTCATTTTACATATAACCAATTATGAAATGTGAAGCCTGTGGCTTTGTTGATTGTAAAAATTGAGACCAGTGCCTTAAAGAGAATCGTGGGCAATGTAGTTCGCATGTTTTATTAAAGGTAAATTAAAGTTCAATTAGTGAAATGGTTTGGGCCTCCTCGGAGGTTAATTCTTTGCTTGGAAACTTGCGGAGAACCTTACCGAAACCCAAATGGTCTCACCAGTAAAGCTCACTCAAAGTGTTGGATGTCCAAAACGGGTGGGAAGCCAGGTCCCGAGAGGGCCCGCCTTACTTCTCAAGTCACTTCAAGGCGTTTTCCCGCACATCAAATTAACAACTTCGGGGGTTGTCCTAATTAAAACTATCAACCACTGACCAGCCCAGCATGTATGAACTTACTCCCAGCAGATCAAGACAAGCTCGCAACTGGAAGGGTCAGGAACAAAACTGAGAGCTGAGGGGAATTTGGTTTATTTTAAGACAGAAAATAAAGTGTGAAACTAATTACTATATCCACACTGACCAGGCCCCTTTCGAGGTCGCTGAGGGGATAGTTTATTTTGCCAACATGAAAAGAAAATGTGTGACTAATTACTAAGTCCGCGCTGACCAGGCCCCTTTCGAGGTTGCTGAGGGGACGGTTTATTTGCCAAAATGAAAATACTGAATTGAAACTACTCTAACAATTAGTATTCTACTTGCATAAATGAAAAATTGATCTAAGCTAACAAATTATGCAAAAATTGACACAATCACCAAAACATCGCTCCCCCCTGGGGGTTTGAAGAGCGGGAGTTTGTAGCCCCGCTTATTTTATTATGACTTTACACAATGCTTATTGGAATGACTTGTGAGCATTCACTAGGGGGCTCACAAGCTTTTACAAATTTTTACAAAGCACTATGAAGTAGAAATGGTGTCTCCGGGGGTCCCGGATGCCCCTAATCCGCCCAAAACGGACAGAACCTCCTTCTATCTGTTCGTCAACCTGCACAAAACAGCGACCAAACAAAGATAAAAGATGCCCAAAAACACTTTAGAAGTGTCTTGGGTTATGAGTCAAACTATAAGAAAAATTTCTAAGTTATTTTGCAAAATTCGGCAAAATTTTAACTAAGGAACTCAAGCTAAGAAGCTAGTTTCCTTAGGGTCTTTTTGTTGCTGTTATAAAACAGAAATACAGAGGTACTACAACTACCAAATATGACTTGAAAGCTTTGAGAAAAGAAACTACTCTTTAGCTTATGAATTTTTTGAAAGAAAGCAAGCTAAAAGAAGACTTTTCCTATGCTAGATCTAGTTAATTATATGAAACTTGAAAGTACAAC